>NWBT01000048.1:396619-511063 GCA_003386485.1 Colletotrichum lentis
GGGGGGGGGCTTCCCAATCGTATTCCCCGAGGGGGTAGTCCCCCTACCCCACGCGGCACGGAAGTGACATCCCAATCGACCCCCTCCCAACTGCCGCGCCGGGGCTCGCCGGGGAAGCAACAGTGGGAGCAATAGGGGCCGTGGGAACAAATCAACAGGACGGTGGGAAATTGTTTGCAACACGCAACTGGAAATAAACAAGTCGTCTCAAAAACAGGCGACGATGATGCGACCGAGCCCGCCCCTGTTGGTCGGCAAGGGGTGAGGTCGGGTCACAGTCCCGAGAAGGGTACGGGAATCCCTAGACTGACGGAGCATGTGTGCTTCGGCAACGGCCCATGTCCGGGGCGATTTTGTGTTGGACGGTTTTTTTTTTGGGGGGGGGGTTTTCTTTTTGGGGGGTTTTTTTTTCTTGTACCCTGCTTTTCTTTCTTTACCTTCCCGTCGTCGCATGGTTGTTGAAGTGCCAACACCCCAAGTTCTTTCTTGTCTCGGCGCGCGACTCTTGTCTTCCTTCATTTCCCACGTTGCCTTGGAAGGGGGATTCCGGAGGGGGCGGACCGGAAAAACGAAGAGCGGTTTCTGAGTCCGGGACTTCTCCGGGTTTTTGGGGACGGCCATGCGGCGGTTCGTATGCCGGTCCCTGCAATAGCCATCGATGACTCAATGCGAGGCTGCGAGCTGCCGAGAATCCATTGATGGCGTCTGTTCGGATCCATGGCGATGTAAGTCGATCTGTCGAGGGAGACCCGGCATGACGAACGAGTTGGCATGTCGTCCCGAGTGCTGAATATTGCAACCCAAACCGGCGCGCTTTCCAAGCGTCCAAGCAAAGGAAAAAAGAGGGAATGGGGGTGGTGGCTTCTGGTCTGTTCTTTATATCCAACCAGGCCCGTCCGATACGGCACCGTTGCAAGCGGGAGCGCCCGTCCGGGCCAAACTCTCTTGAGTACTTGGGCCGGTCAGGGCAGGGCAGGGGGGTGTGTTAGTGTAAGGGCTCTCGAGAGACTTGGGACGGTTTTGAGTTTGAGCTAAATCGGACGGGCCCCCTGTCGGCTGTGGATCGGGTGATGATCCGTGCTGTTGCCGAAGGGGGGGGGGGCGATGAGGACGAGGAGCGTGTAAGCGTGGAAGTCTGGAGATGCCAAACCGTGACTTGTTGCGGTGGGAGGATGCATCCCGCTTGTCTCTTCAAAGCCGTGTGCGACTGCGCGACCGCTGTGGTTCAGAAGCAGAGTGAAGTGGCAAGGACACAGGACTACACGACTACAAATTACCGGCCATCGAACCTGACAACGTTGCGCAAAGTCACGGTGGGCTGCACTGTTATTTATGTTCAATGACCCCCCGTAGAGTTTTCTTTTTCGTCCGTGGCCCAGACCAAACAGACTGCTCTCCTTCCAGTCTTGGGGTGGTTGGTCGGGGCGGCGGCTCGCTGGTCTTCTGTCGACGGGGCATGCTGTCCAGGAACCGAGGTGCTTTGTGCAGCAGCCAGCTGCACTCCGATGGGTCATATTCAAACTGTGGAAAATGTGGAGAGGGTCGGCGGCTACTTTGGTTCAAAATCAAGAAACCGGATTTGGCAGTAGTTGAAACCGTTGTACTTACGGCGGAGGTTGACTGCACTATGAACTTGGTCCCATGCTGGCAGGGGTTTCCGCTCCGGAACGATCATCGGCCCCCGCCCGGCGCCGGTTCGACGAAAGAAGCGGGGTCCCCGCCCGGCCTATCCGACCGAACCTGTCCGGCCAGCAGGGTCTTCTTTGTGAACCATTGCGGAATTCGCTGCCACACATGGCTGGAGCTGGAGAGGCGCGGTTTCCGGGCAAATGTTGGCTTCCTTTTGATCAATGTTGTAGGCTCCCCCGGCCACTCCATCAAACCCGTTGCATCGTGCTATACCTCCGCGCCAACCAAGACGCAGCTCTCGTCTACACGCTGGCTTTCTGTGTACTCGTCATCTCGCCTACACCGCCTGAGCCATTTCACTTGTAGAAACACTATGCCCTTGTGGACACACAAACAGGTACGTAGGTCATAGGCATCAATTGTTTCCGATGCACTGCCAGGATTACACATCAGATGTATAAAGTTCCCCGCTCAGAAAAGCCGCTAGAGCAGAACGACAAACAACAACGCGACTTCCCATAACAGATTGAAATCGTCTTCCGGGCATAACTCTCGGCAGGATAACCTCGGCAAGTCCGGGTTCCCACAGGCTCCTTGCCCCCCCCCCCCTTCGCCGCTCAGGCGCCGGTGACGTTGAACCTCTCGGCGAATGGGTCCCAGGTCGAGTCGCGGTGCCAGTCATACTCCATCAGGTCGGCGACGTACGTCGCGTTCGCGGCGCCGTACACGGCCTCGACGAACGCGAGCGTCGCGTCGATGCCGGCCGACACGCCCGACGACGACCACACGTTGCCGTCGACGACCCAGCGCGCCTTGGCCACCCACTCGGTGCGGGGACCGTGGACGATGGTGCTCGCCCACGAGGCCTTGTTGGTCGTCGCGCGCCGGCCGTCGAGCACGCCGGCCCGCGCCACGACCGAGGCGCCCGTGCAGACGGAGATGAGGTACCGCAGGCGCGGGTACGTCGTCTTGATGTACGAGATGGCCGGGCCGACGTCGGGCGACCGCGTCCAGAGGCCGCCGGGGACGATGAGGACCTCAATGTCCTCGGGCGCGGCCTCGTAGGTGTGCGTCGGCAGGATGACGGGGAACTTCATTTCGTGGTGGTGAATGTCAGCACACACACAAACACACACACACACGCGGAAGTCGACATTCCGTGACGGGAAGGGACCGATTCGGAGACTGCCCGCCGGGAAAAGGGGAAAAGGGGGGGGGGGGGGGGGGGNTGTATGTACCGATTCTTGCTCGGGGCCGGGCCCGGGGTCAGAGCCGGGGCCGGGGCCGGGGCCGGGGCCGGGGCCGGTGTCTCACCGACGTCGAGAACACGCGCGCCTTACCGCGCTGTCGGCCCTCCTTCTCCAGGTTCTTGCGAACGTATGGCCCGGCATCTGGAGGTATCCTACACCCAGCTGGCCCCCGATGTGCTCCGTCTACCAGCTTAGCTCGACTCAGAACCCCGTCGGGCTCGGGTCCGCTGGGCCCTTTGGTCCGCCGGCGCATCGGAGATGGAAGCCTCCTCGTGCTCGCCACCCAAGCGCGCGAACCCGAAACCCAGAGTATCGACTTTGATCGCGTCATGGCGCTGGTGCAGGCAAGCGAAGAGCCTGCGCGCGGTCCGGCCCCAAGCCAAAGACGGGGGGGGGCTGGTTCACGACGTACACTGCTGGACCGTGGTCGCGGTCTTGGCTCCGTTCTGCGCGGCAAGCATCGTCGACAGGAAGGTCAGTAGGACGCTGATCAGGGCGAGATACCGCCGGGGCGGTGTGCAGGAGTCGAGGCGCATTCTGTGAGGGGGCGGGCAGGGCTTTTCCGGCGACCTGTTGACCTATACGACGACGGTCTAGGGTCCGGATGGCGTACGGGGGGGAATATGATCTCGGATCACGACTCGAATGGCATCCAAAGCAAAGGGGGGCCGCCGTCTTATATATCAATGCGGCCAAAAGTGCTGTCTCCCTCTCTCTCTCAATGTCCTCGGCCCCATATTTTACAGTGTTAAAAATCTCAGTGACGAGCTTTGATCATCCCCTTCCCCTTCCTGCATGCGCACGCGGCACACGGACACCTCTTCCGGGCCCTCCGCGTACCGTGAGGAAGACAATTTGGATCAATGCCGCGCGGGGGCGGCTGATTGGACCCTTGATCAAGCCGGCTCGCGGATTCCGATAGACCGGTCCGTTGGTGACTAGGGCATGTCACATTTCCGGTCGTGTAGAATGCGCGGATACGGATACCTTCTGATACTCTCGAACCTCTCCGGTCAAGATTCGATAGAATCTGCTGCAGAAGTTGGTCGACGGGATGGTTTTTTAGGTTGGGCACTTGTATGGTACTGCGTTTCTACAAAAGGATGCTTTACATTCTCTTTAAAGTTAAGCATGACACCTTTTTCCATCCTTGGCTTTCTACCCTGTTTTCAATGAATGCTGTGTATCTGTGCGATTATCGAGAGGAACACGGACCGACTTGGCTACGTATCTCAATGGGGGTGTCGTCGTTGGGCGAGGAGGGATCGCCCGGCGGCGATTTGGGGGGGGGGGGGGGGGGGGGGGNTGAGAACATTACCCGTTTGGGTAACTTGCTCAAAGAGGTGCCTTTGGAGCCACCCGCACGGGAAAGTATAGTCACTTTTACAAATCGTATGTCCAATGGGGCTACAGGGACAGCTGGTGGTCGGCTGCGAGAGACGAGCAAATACTTCTGGCGGATTAAATTGATCCAATTAAATGGAGATTAGGCATTGTTGGAAGGTCTACAAAAACGCCCCATGTGCGCCCTCCTCCCTCTTGTTGTCCGTCCCAGAACAGAACAAAAAGACCCATGCGAAAGAAACCCCCCCCCCCGAGATGCAGCATTATATTATATCCATTGCCCAATCTCAAACAAAGGCCTCAATAACCCTGTGGTAGAACACCACCCCCAGCCAGCATATGACAGGGAAGGCGGCCAGCCTCCGAGCCCAGTCGAACCGTCCCTGGCTCTTGGGCTCCCTCGGCCTCTGAATGGGGCTCTGCATCAAAGCTGGCGTGAGCCTCTCCTCAATGACCAGCAGTGGGGCCGACTTCTTCTTTTCCTCTGTTTTGTCGACGGCAGTAACGCCGCCCTTTTTTGGCCGTAGAACAAAGCAGGGTGCGTTCTTGGTCGAAATCTCCCCGGTCACGGCGCCCAACGACACCGCCTCCCGCGGCACGTTGGCCTTGGTCACAAGTAGGTAAGGGCTGCCTTGGACCTCGACGAGGCAGTTGTGCCACGGCGTGGGGATGTGGAGCAGGTCGCGGGAGGTCATCGGCGTGCCGTCGGGCGAGAGGCCCTCGACGGCGCGAACGACGGCGGGGTCAAAGAGTTGGATACCGAACTTGGGCCCGGCGTTGTTGTGGCTGAAATAGTTCGTCAGACGTTTGTCCCAATTGCCAACATGAGAGAGATTAATCATATATAGAGGGCGGTGCTTACGCATGAATAGAAAGGCGGACGTAGTTGGGGAGGAGCAATTCGACAAGATTGGAATACGATTGGTTCCTCTGCACCACATATTAGCGCTCTACATCCGTGGTCGAAAACGGACGTGCCGCGAAATCTCATTGGTGCAGGTAGAACGTACCATGATCATCTCGAACGCCACCTTGGTTGCCAATTTCTTCCTCTGGCTGCGGGTCATCTTCTGTGTAAAGGGGTGCAGCTCGAGGTCCTCGAGCATGAACCGCGAGAAGCCGCGGTACAGAGCCAGGATCGCCGCGTTCTGCGACTTGATCTGGGCGCGCACCGCCGACTCCTGCGGCTGACAGCCGGCCATGAGGATCTGTCTGCAGAGCTCGGCCTCGACCGTCAACTTGGTCTCAATGTGGTGGTCAATGTTGGGGATGTTGAGCCGGCTCTGGAGCTCCGAGAGCTTGTGCTGCGACTTTGCCTCGTTCAGCTCAAAGAGGTCGACGAGCGATCGGAAGCCGACGCGGTCGGTGCTTCCTCTGCTGACGCCGACGTCACGGTTCATCCCCTTCAGCTGCTCGCCGTACGTGTCGACATCGACATCATCGACTCCGACTGGACCGTGTTAGTAACCTCACACGCCAACGACGGAAAATGTCAAGTAGACTCACTGCAGTCACTGAAGACGTGGCCGTCACTGATGATCCACATCTTGGCACCCGGCGGATAGATCTTCTCGATAGCCTCCACGAAACCGTGTAGGCGCTCGAGAGCAAGATGTTCTCCGCGATCAGGGGCTTTGCCGAGGACCTTGTTGGTGTTAGACGATTTGCAGGGGAACGCTGGCAAGCAGAGATCGATCCTGGCGTTTTGCGAGGTGAAGTGACGGACGCGGTCTGTGAAGTAGGCTCTGCCGCTGGCCTCCCACTGGTCGTCCTTCCCCTGGTACCTGAGGAAGCTGTCAAACAGGTTGACGATCTGTTCGGTGGCGGCCAGGGATTCGCTGGACGGCGATGCCATCAGCTCGGGATCGCGGATGGCAAAGTCTGCTTGGTCGAGGAGTAGTTGGGCAAAGAACTCCTCGAATTGTACGCTGAGGGCGTTGCTATTCTGGGCCGCGGCGTTGAGGATAATGCCCGTGGGACGGGCGCCGAATCGCTGTTTCTCATAGAGCCTCGAGCCCTGGAGGGCTCCGTCCAGGTCCACGGATCCGGCCTGTTGTCTCTCGCCCGTTGCCGTCCGGGCTTGGCTGGGAAGACACCGGCTGATTGAGTCCCATTGCTCGTGTACCGTGCCCTTTTGAGGCCCGCTGCAGTACAGGAGCTGCCCTTGCCCGTCGTGGACGAAGGCGGCCTGGAAGCGGTGAAAGATGGAGTTTCCGTCGTTTGAAAATTCCATAGTAGAGAGTATGCAATTTTTCGTCTGAAAATAAAGGAAGTAGTAAAGAATGATTAAAGGATTTATGCTTTGGTGATGCTGAGGCTGTAGGGGTGGAATGAAGACAGAGAGAAAGGGGAGAGAGCGAGCCTGGAGGTCTCTGGTCGGGGATTATAAACCGGACGAGGTTGTTGAACAGGCCTAGGACACACCAACACTTCTAGATGTCTTCCACGGGTGGTTTGCCTGACGGGGCTGGCTCAGATATGGACGTAGGTGGCACGATGTTCGTATGATTGACGCTTCTCCCATTGCAAAAAAAAAAAAAAAAAAAAAACCCCAGAGGCGGGCTGTGAGATGCTGGCGGTGCGACTAGGAGGAGCTGCGAGTGAGGCGCCGGAGTGTCGTGCCGCTCAAGCGCAGACGACTATCGTCGGGGGAGACGTAAGCGTAAACGTAAAAAAAATTTTTATCTTTACACAACTAACCGTTGGGGGCAGGGCAGCAACCGATCAGTGATGGCCGACAGGAAGCAAAAGTTCAGATGGATAGCAGAGGAAGTGCAGGTCGAAAGCCTCATGCTCAGTTCCACACGGGTGATGCAGAGGTGGTGGTGGAGGGTGCATGTAGGATCACCAAGAACCCTGGCATGGCAGCTTCGCCCGACTCGGAAAGAGCGCGAGGAGAGAGGAATAAAAGGGAAAAATTACAAGGCAAGGATTGTGGTACAGGTACGGCGGCGGCGGTGGCTCGGGGCTTGAAAGGGGCATATACATGATGATTGCCTGCAGTGCTTGCAGGAAAGGCGTGGACGTGCGAGCAAGCGTCCAAAGAGGGTGGGAGTTCCTAGGCGAGTTCACTCGGGACCCACGATATTGAGGTCGTGCCGTCTCCGCTAGAGCTGGGACCAGGGTTGCACAGAGCCATTGGCCCATTGTACAGGTACTGTGCGGCCCCCGGGCTGCACAAGAAGGAAGGCGTCCGTCTCATTGTCAGGCTCCTTCTCTTCCTTCGTGTTCTCCTCATGGTCCCAACTACATGAGGTAGTTACCTAGGTAGGTAGGATGGACACCAGCACAGACGGTAACAATTGGTAGGTCACTGACTCACTATTTAGCTGGTTTAAGTTTGTGAGAAGAGAAAAATGATAACTTTTTCGGCGATGACTCGGCCCGTTATTAGTTGGGCCCAAAAAGGTCAAGCGTATGGGTGGTAGGCCACCCAGGCTCATTGCTCCTCATGCGACCGACAATTCCATTCAGCATCATGCTATGAATATCACCTCTGGAGCAAAGCCCCGCTACCTTAAAGGCCGACCATGCGGGCTCGCGCTAGCTGCGCCAACCTTCCAGCTCGGCCCCGGTCCCCAAAATCCTCTTCGCTTGGCTGTCATGCTTGTCGACCATACGACTGTCGAATGGGCGCAGGGTTGTGGTTCCATTCGGACTCCTCGCCGGCGGGGTTCCGATGCGCCCCCACTCACTTGCGGCCCTCCCGATCCATCACAGAGCTACCGTCTCGCTCGCCTTCTGAGCCGGAGTTGCCCGCATCCGCACCCGCACCCGCACCCGCACCCGCACCCGGACGAATGCGCGCATATCTTATCCACGCCGGCCCAGTCGAGATCCCGCAAGGTGCCGCAGCGGGATTCGTTGGCTATGGCGTGGCGTGGCTTGCTTGGCGCGGGATGCGGCTGCGTCATGACTGCATCCGACGGGGGAAACATGGCCTGAGTGGAATCGTGGGATCGTGGATGGCTGTCTAGGTATCCGTATGCATGAAGCTCTTCCGTTTGGTCGACGGCCGCCTGATCGATTAATGATTTTAGAAGCTTGACCCTGGTCGTACAAAGTAGGTGGAGAGTAAAGACAGACAGGGGTCTTGAGAGGGGGCGGAAAGTACTATGTATGGGTCTTTGTTTATTGGAAAACACGTCTCTCTTATTAACTACTATGTACCTTGCGATTATCATCACCAAAACCCTTATCAAAACTCCTGGGAAGCCAATCAAACTCAATCTACGTGAAACCGACAGCGTCCATCTTTCGGGTTCGTTTACCATGCAGCACCCTTTTCCCGCTCTGTGAAAACCAGACGGAGCGCCCGAGGATAGAGGGGCCCGGCCTGGAAGAAAACGCGACCAACGCTCGTCAGTGCTTGCCAAAAGTGGGAAGCGCGGACATAACGAGGGGCAGCGAGTCTACTTACCGGAGTCTTGCGGTCCACCCACGTCGGGTCCAGCGCGAAGGAGAACTCGCTGACAACTTGGATCAGTGTGCTTCTAATTTCCAGCATGGCGAACTTCTCGCCAAGACATGCACGCTTGCCTGCCACCGGTCAACATCAGCCATCAGGACGACAAGAGAGCGTGGTCCTCTTTCTCACCACCGTGAAAACTGATCCACTCGCCCTTCGCTCGGCGGCGTCGATAGTTTTGTTGGATTGCCTCCGAGGAGCAACCCCACCTGCGAACGTGAGCGCAATGATCTAGGAGGATTGAAAAGGGGAAAAGTGAGACGGACCGGCCAGGATCGAACTTGTCGGCCGTCGGGCCCCAGGCAGCCGGGCATCGGTTCGTGGAATAGCAGTGATAGCCGACGTACGTCCCCTTCGGGATGACGATGTCGCCGCCCAGGACTGCAGTTTCCGCCGCCTTCCTGTTGATCAATTGGCCAATGGGAGGGAACAGCCGCAGGCACTCGTAGATGAGGGAGGTGAGGTACGGCATGTCCTCTTTGGCCAGATCTGCTGCAGACTTGGCACCCTTGGAAATGATTTCTTGGCGCAAAGCCTCTTGCGCCTCCTGCACGCGGAACGCACACCGGTCAGCACGAGGACTCGCCTTGGTAAGACGGCCCGGGCCTGGGCGCCACAACCGGAACTTACTGGATGCTTTGCCAAAAGATACAGGCTCGATAGCATGGCCAGCTGCGGGTTCTCCTGGCCAGCCACAAAGGCCACCGTGAGGTTGTCGAGGAGCTGCTTCTCATCCCACTGGCCCGAGGCTCGCGCGTCGAGCATTCGCTTGCCCAGCATGTCCGACGGGTCCGACAAGGATGTCTTCTCCGCAGGCTTGTGAGGGCGGTGGCTCGCCTGCAGCGCCCGTTTGAGCTCGTTCTTGAAAAGGCCCACGGTGCGCCTCGCCGCCAAGCGAGATTTGAGAGGCAGGCGGTCGAGAAAGGGAAAGCTCATAAAGATTGGCTTAAAGATCTCTTTCTTGACCGCCGTCTGAAGGAGATTGATAGGAGCATCGGCCCGGTCGAGTGCCTAAATTTCCTGCGGTCAGACGGGGACCCTTGCTAGGCTCGTCTTACCATGGGATGGGGGCAGGAGGGCGACTTACATGGAGCGTGGTGCCAAGCACGGCCTCGGTGAAGTTGGAGACGGAATACCGCTGCAGCAGGTCCTGCACAGCGACGCCGCCTCGTCCCGCCCGCTGTTGGGATTCGCGGAGGAGGCGACAAAGACTGACGGCGTTGTTCTCGATCACGTCTGCGTCGACGTTCCGTTGGAGGCCGGGCTTAATGACTGCGCGGTAGTTCTTCCACACGTCGCCTCTCGCGGATATGACGTTGTCGCCTGGTTTCGGGGTCAGCATTGCAGCAAGGATTCTCGCGTCAGGAGGTGGCGGGTTCGCGGGTGCCTACCGAGGAACTCGGCGAGGACGCTGTGAGGAATCTTCTTCTGGTTGCCGCTCTTTTCGTAGAGGTCCTCGTCTTTGAATATCTCAACCAGGTACGATGGCCGATGGACCAGAACGTTCCACTGGGCGCCAAAAAAGATCTTGACTGCCCCGTGGGCCCGCAGCGGCTGGTCGATGTAGTCGCGGAAAATGTCTGACTGGTCGACATCTTTGAAGAAAGGTATGAGAGAAACCCAGAAGGGGATTGCCGGGATGTTTTGCGGGTATTTTGGGGGCAGCAAAAGAAAGTAGTAGACGGCGCCGACTAGCAGCGCCGCGAGAAGCAAGACCTCGAGCAAAAACAGCAGCATCTTGCATAGTTCGACGTCTGCTATGTGAGGAAAAACTTGACTAGTAAAACTTGGGAGGTTAATTATATGCTTGAGGGTCCGGGCTCCCGAGAGAGCGAGAAAGACAAGCTTGAAGTAGAGGAAGAGGAAAGGAAGAAGCAACGGTGGTAGCACTTACATGGGTACGAGATTGAGACCATCGAACGGAACGGATCCGACGCCGTATTCTTCTTGGGATCTTCTTCTCAGCCCTACCCAAAGTTAAGGTAGCAACATTTCAGACGCCTAGAGATGATATGACATGCACGAGGGCGGCCCGAAAGACGGGAATAGAATCCAGTCCGACGGAGAGACGAGGCCTTGCTGTTTTGCTGAAAATAGCCCGCATGGGTTGGACTGACTGCTCTCTTAGGCAACGCGGCGTCTGTGCATGTCGATGTTGGCGTGTCGCACGGCCTGCAGGCTGTACGAACGGCCGCATCGCTAGGCGCACCGGACAAGACGCAGAACGAGGCTGGCGGCGTGGAAATCCGTGGGCCGCTAAGCGGATCCTGGTGTGAGGATTGTTTGTAGTGAGGGAGGAGCAGGAAGGAGCAGGAAGGAGCAGGAAAGAGCAGGAAAGAGAGTTTGATGAGCAAACGAGAGGTTCTATCGATTTTCCTAACGTGGTTGGCGCGAGTGGTGTAAGTGGACCGGCAAGTACCGGTACATGCCTGCAGCCTAGGTATTCCAACCCACCATGTGTCTTCCGTAGGTACCCAGGTACCTGCCCTACTTACAGAGTAGGTAGGTCCTCCAGGCGGAGCCCCTCTGCCCCCCCTTGGTCCCCCGCACACAGCCGCCTCCCATAGAGTGACAGACAGACAGACAGACAGGCTGCCGCTGCCCTCCAAGCGGGATCTCACTCCACGACTGGGTGGATCCTGTCATGTCGAAGGGAAGGCCAGGGTGCTATTAAATGAAGGCCGAATCATTCCATAATTACGAGTCCCATCTGGCTCATTACCTCTTGGCTGTCTCGACCACTAGCGACAGCAATCACCGGAGCTGCGTTGCTTCATCTTTCCCGGCATCCTCAGACTTTCTTTATTACCACTTTGCCTTGCTTGTATCCCAGTCCTCCTTGATCCCTTCTTCTTGCAGGCAATTTTCCTGGGCATCTTTAGTTTCTACCTTGAATGTCCCACAAAGATGGCTGACTACAGCCCATCCACTTCCGGCACGGCGACGCCCACCAAGGACTTCACAGTGTCCTCACAAGGCGTACCGACCACTGCCGTTACCGGTACCCCACCACCTCCGACGGGACCCACTCCCGACCCGGAGAAGAAGGCCGGTGCCCCGCCCGCATACTCGGCATTCTCGCCTTGGCGGAAACGCTTCATCCTGATCGTTGTCACCGTTGCCGGCTGTTTCGGCCCCTTAGCTGGAAACATCTACCTGCCGGCCCTGCCTGTTCTGGAGCAGGAGTTCCACGTCAGCGCAACCGCCATTAATGTCACTGTGTCCGTCTTCATGCTGACGTTCGCTGTCGGTGTAAGTGCTAGATTTTCTGCTCCGTGGTGGAGTCAGAGACGCTGACTGGTTCTCCTGAGACAGCCGTTGTTCTGGGCGAGTTTCGCCGATTGGAATGGTAGGAGACCACTGTACATCATTTCCATCTCCATCTATATTGTGGCCAACATTCTCCTGGCCGTGGTCCCGGCCAACTACGGCGCTCTCGTCTTCTTGCGGATCGTGCAGGCCTTTGGGTCCGCGGCTGTGGTGTCCATGGGCGCGGGTACTGTTGCAGATGTGAGTGACACTTGACGGCTTCACCACCTGACCGCGCACTAACTCTTCTTCTCAGGTGACCCCGCCCAAGGAGAGAGCATTCGCAATGAGCGTCTTTCTGCTTGGCCCCCAGCTGGGACCGGTGTTGGGTCCTGTGATAGGAGGAGCGTTGACAATAGCCTCGTGGCGCTGGATCTTTGGTTTCCTCGGTGAGCACTGCCACGCATAACCCGTGCCAAACTCTTCGTCAGCTAACAGTGTCAAAACAGCCATTGCCGGCTTTATTCTCTGGTTTGTCATCATTCTAATGCTGCCGGAGACTCTGCGCGCCAGGGTGGGGAACGGCAAGCTCTATGCTGATTCCGGCTTCATCCTCTTCCCGCCCAAGCTCTCCTCGTCTCTGGCCCCTGAGTCGGAAAGAGGCCCTCCCCCTCCCAAGCCAACTCTGCTCGGCTACTGGCGCCTCTTCAGCTACCCTCCCATCGGCATCGTGACCTTCAACACAGCCATGCTCTACTCGACATACTTCGCCATCGCCGTCCAGCTGCCCACGGAGCTCGCCACCCGCTACAACTGGTCCAGCGCGGGGGTAGGTGCCGGTTTCCTCGCCGTCGGCGTCGCCATGATCGTCGGCTCCATGGCCGGCGGGCGATTCTCCGACTGGCGTCGCGCCCGCGCCGTCAAGGCGTCCTTGAACAACCACGTCGACCCCGAGAACAGGCTCGCCGATCAGATATGGGGCGTCCTCGTATGCGCCGGCGGGTGCGTCATGTACGGGTGGTTCGTCGACGCCTCGCTGCACCCCGCCGCCGTCCTCGTCGCCACGTTTCTGAGTGAGTCATGCACGCCCTATCTTTCGGCCAACCCTCTCTCTTTCCTCTTCTTCTTTGTTTTGTTTTTATGTTCATTCTGTCCTTCTACAAACTTTCCTTCTACAAACTTTGCGAGACTACAGGGCTGACGTTGTGCGACCTTAGCCGGCTTCGGCATGAACTGGGTGTTTGTGGCCACGACCGCCTTTCTGACCGAGTGTGTAGCCCAGCAGGCTGCTGGCGCCTTCGCGCTCGGCAACATGCTCCGGAACCCGGGCGCCGCCATCGCCGCCCTCGTGATCCCGTCGCTCGTCACCAAGATGGGCAGCGGATGGTGCTTCACCGGGCTGGCGCTTTTGGACCTGGTCCTTGTGGGTTCAGCAGTCATGGGTATGTTTCCCGCAAGTTTCAAGGGTCTTGCCCTTTGTGGTATTGTTTGCTGACTCGGCGTTTGTGACAGTGCTACGCATCAAGTCTCCTGGATGGAGAGCGGCTCGTAAGGCAAGTATGGCAGCGATGGCTGCCGCGAAGCCAGTGGGGCAGAAATAAGTTCTTTTACGACGTCATGACTTGCATTAGAGGAGCTCCAATGGGTTCACGCTTTTGGACTTGAGAGTTCGACATAGATATTGGTATTCTCTAATGTTTACACACATGATTACTTCGAAACGAACAGCGACGGTACGTGAGGTGAGCGAGACTCAAGCCGGCTGAGGTAGATACCATCTTACCCCGCTCATCTAAGCAAGCGTCCTATTGATGGAAAAGACACAGTAGCTTGAGTGCGAAGACCTTGACCGGCGAGTTCGATCCAAAAGCGAGCTCGCTTATCCTATGCCAAGCTGTTGGTCGAGGATACAGTGTTCCGGTCTTCATACCGCGCCGTCGGGACCAACCCCTGTCCGGGGATCGATGGCAGTTCACATACTGTCGAATTAGCAAAAGAGTACGCTAGGGCCCCAGTATTGTTACTCTACCTATGCAACGGCACTGCAATCTTTATAGCCTGGCGGCATAATCTGACACATACCTACCACCAGACTCTAACTGCCGAATTAGCTTTCCATTGTGGGAACTTGCTTTCGAACCAGTTGCTCAGTGGCCACACATCTCAGCCACCCCTGTACAATATATACCCAAATAGTGAATAGACTGCGACCGACGAAGTCACCCTACAGAGGCTCAATACAATAAACTTTCCCTCCTAATCTATGCTGATATCCCGCTCTTTTGAATCATGTAACTGGGTAACTTATTTTGGTTCATACTAATCAACCTGTCAATCGTTTGTGTCTGGATGCCAAATGCAATTGCGGACAATCCGTCCGTTAATGACCGTCCTACTATCCATTGAGACGTAAAACTGGTCACGGCGCTCGTCCGCGGACAAGACTGAGTTGAGTGTCCTTGGGCACTTGGCCTGACTCGCCCCTTTTCTTTTCTTCCGCAACTCTGACAATTTCCACGGAAAGACTGTTCGGCACCGGTCCAGGTCAGTATGGGTTGGCCTTTCTCGGCTTGTTGTGGGCCATGCTCCGTGGCCAAACCCCTGCTTCGACTATTTAATGGCCTTGTCTTGTACGGATACGGTGCTAATAGTTCGAAGAGGCTAGAACCCGGAAACTCCGGGCAGCTGGGACGGAGTAACCTATAGCTTCCATTCATGCACGTGAAAATGGACGGGGGGTGGAGGGACGTCATTTCAGAGGGGGGTCCCTTTCACTCTTGACTTCGTTCTTTGCTGCAGTCGGGCCCGCATCAAATATCGGCATTCCCGCTTGGGCTTTGCTTACACGACCCCGCTTTCCCATCGAAACAGACGCAAACCGAAGTACTGTAAGTTGTGGCTGTGTCAATTAGCCATCCCGGTAGTATACTCGGCCCTGAGCTGGCGGCGGCCGGCTCGATCGACGACCGGGGCTAACGCTGGCGCCGAACGGCGTGTTCGGCTCCACCACGGCCGGAGGTAACGGTCATACATGCTGATGGAGCGCTTCGACATATTGGATTGGTGTAGTGTTCAATCTCGATGAAAGCCAGTGTTGCTATTTCTGCAAGTGCTTGTTTCTGCTTCGACCATCTGAGCGAGGGAGGAAAAGCCGGACACAGCCCAGCCAGCATTCGACACAATCCTGTTGACGAAACCCAATTACTTTACCACAGGGACAACGCTTCTCGCTCGGGTAGGACAAATCTGATGGGTTCAACCCGAGTTGACCGTTGCGCTGTGAACTGAATACATAACTGTAGCGACACAGCCGGTCCAGACCGACGTGTGTCTCCCTTCAGTAATACAGTCATAACTTTATGTAATGTAAACTACAAGGGGCCATGCCCGACCTTTGGTCCCAGGGCTCAACTGACCTGGCCGTCCGACAAACTGTCACGTGGACGGTTAAGGTGATCGAAATTCTGTTTACGTTTTTCGTAACCATACTCTCTTGTATATACCTACTCATTTAGTGTGTTTTTGCCTCTGGGGCGAGTTCATGTGGTACAGAAAAATGATACACACATCTTAGCATGGCAGAACAGGATAGACAATCCGACTCGCGTCACACAAGGAACGCAGACAATCAGCGTATCAACTCAGTTAACTATACCTCGTACTAGTTCCTTCAATTCTTTCGTCTCTGGCACCCCCCGTCTCAGCGGCTTCATGTCGTCCTAGGGGTTCTGGCGATGTCCGACGAAAACGGGGTGGGTCATTCAACAAGCAGGAGTCGTACAACACGCCTGATCGGATCACACCTCCCAATGTCTGACTCTCGAACATCTCGCCACATGATATTCCCCTTCCAAAGTACGTTTACTCACGGCTTCCCCAAAAAATAGCCCCCCACCCCGTCTCATGGCGAGTCCAGGCACGCCAGCCGCCAGCAGGATCTGGAACTGCCAAGCGTGCTGCCAGACGCAGTGAACAGAGCAGAGAAGCACGCAGATCCGACGCCCTTTGGAGAAAAAGGAGGGTCTAGTCTCAGTCGATGTTGCTATTTCCGTTCTGTCCTGCCACGGAAACAAGGGTACCGTCGCCTGGGAACAAATGCGCTCTGCCAACGGGACGAGTGACGTCTCCCGCTTGTATTTGGAATACGGTAAACGCCAGTCGCGAACACAGGGACTGGAAAAGAGCCAGCATCCATGTTGAGCATAGCTTATGACAATGCCATGTGCATGGGGGTCTTGGAGGCGGGTGTGCATCGGCGAGCTGGCCTTCTAGAAGCACCCTCTTTCTCTCTCTCTCTCTCTCTCTCTCCCTTCCTTTTTGCCCCGGCTTGCTGTCACCCTATGTACGGCGAGGGAGGGGGCGTGGGGACGGCGGCATTTGGCGTCTTTCCGGATTTGCTTCTTCCTGCAGCATGGCGACACCGCGAGAGGTGTACGGCACAGCGGGCAGCAGCAAGGACATTGACGCGAATACAAATACAAATAAAAATCAAATAAAGGGCTGCAGCAAGCGACCCTGCTGCAATGCACACCATCGATCATCATGACAAGGTCCCTTATTTCTTCACCGCCTCGTCGTACATGCGCGCGCCGGGGCAGATAGAGCCTAGAGTGTACCTGTAATCTCGCCCCCCCCCCCCGAGGGCTCGTGGCTGCTTGGCTGTTCAGCTCAATGGTAGCATTGGTGATGGCCTCGTTTTCAGGTGAGCATGGAGAGCATTTCATTCCCGTTACGGTGCAGCAGTGAACTATCGCTGGCGTGTGTAGACTACAGAATGAGGTCCGCTGATCCGATTCCTTCCTCTCCGTCTTCTCGGCCGCAAACACATAGTGGACGACCGGACATGAACCCCTTGACCGCCTCAAGTAGCGCCAAAAGTGGTTGATAATCCGCCAACGCAACGCCATCCCATCGGGTCCAACGTCGCGCGCGACAGGGCCTGCGACGTCGACAGGCTTCCCGGAGGCCTATCCCGCGCGCGATGCCACGATGAACATTACATCGGGGACACAGGACGACGACGACAAGGCTAAGGTACGTGGCCAAGGCGGTCCTCCTTGAGGTCGCCAAGGTACACAATAATACGTATAAAAAAAAAGTAAAAAGTCTTTTAGGAAACACAGCATAAGTGCTATACCCAGCACTAAAAACAGTATATGACGACGACAAGACGACGCGAGGGCAACCGGGGTTTCCTAAAGAGCGAGGGAGCAAAGGGAACACGAGGGGTGAAGAAGCAGCCGCCACGATGCGACCACGAGACATGTAGCAGGCAAAGGCGTTGGTAGTCGCAGGGTCTCGGGGACCAGGGGAGTCATCTGCCGGGACGTTTCATCGCGTTGCTGGCGGCATGGCAACGGACGTAGGGCTATGGTGTATCCGTAGCATGCAGAGAACACAGGCTCAGAGAGACCCAGCAGTCGGAAGCACGGCGTGCGTTCCCCCGTCGGCCGAGTTGTCGGCTACGGCCGCAGACTAGTCGAGGCAATCGCGATGCGATGCGATGCGATGCGATGCGGCGGCAAGAAGAGAGTGGAGAGATGGGGTGGGGGAGGGCGTCTAAGTTTCAACGTCGTTCTATCCGCGCCGCCTCCCCGGGGATGCATGCATCTTGCCACTTCTAGGGACCCCAAGATACGGCCGCAACCACTTGCAGGGCCCCAGCATGTCGATGTGCCATTGGCTCGAACATTGCACACGCCCCCTCCCCCTTCTCGGTCTCTCAGTCTCTCTCTAACCTCCATGAAGCGTCGAGACGAAAAGGATGTTGTCACCGCTTTGAACCTCGTACGCCTCCTCCCCCTCGAGTTCCCAGTCTGCGTCGTTAATGAGAACAAGGATACCAGGTCGACTACGGTGGCCGCGTTAGCGTTGCATTTAATGACTCTGCAAGAGTCAAAGGTAAGTAGATCCTGTGAGAGAGTGGAAAGAGTGGCGATTCACTCATGCGAGCAAGGTTGACGGCGGGGTCGGGGTGAGGATAGGAAAAGAGACGAGTGATGCCGCCGAAATGAAGAGGATCGGGGCGGCGTGCATGACGATGCCGCTTCGAGACGTACAGGTGACCATCGAGGACGAAAAGTTCCTTCCTCGAATCCTTCATCGTGTTCTTGCAGAGATAGTCGATGAGAAAAGCAATCGTTGCGGGCTTGCCGTCCTTGTTCACCGCCGGGATGGAGAGGGCATGGCGCCGCTGATCAGAGAAGAGCATCTCCAGGCCGCCGCTGTAGAAAGAGCCATGTCAGCATGACACATCCTGTATCTAGCCCATCATAACATACATATGTGCCAACGTGAGCCCCCTTTCAAACGGCTCCATCACACCGTTTGGGATGAGCCTCAGGTCGAAGCCAGGAGATGGATCTTGGACAGAAGAAGGCGCCACATGCTGAGAAGAAGGAGGGGTGAGTGAGGTGAGAGTGCGACTCACGAGAATTCGACAACGATGGAGATCTTTTCCCCCGCATCTGCAGCGTCTGCAGCCATTTCTTTTGCTTTCCCTTGTCTTTTCTTTTGCGAGACCCGAGAAACAATATATTTGACCAAGTACAACGTGCCGGCAGCAGCGCGGGGTGTCGGAGAATAAGTGAAGAATATTATATGAGACGTAATCGCAATTGAGTTTGTTTGCTTGTCAGGTCCAAGGCACGGACTGATGTAGGGAACAAGTGACGGATGTAAGGCGCGGCACGGGGTAGGGGTTGTGGACGGAGAGTCAGTCGGGGCCTGAGCTTATTAGCGAACAGGTGCTGGAACGTTAAGCCCTGTCCTCGGGGGCCTAGGGGCCTGTGGAGTATACGGCGCGGCGGCCTGACCACTCGGCTTTGCGTCTCGACGTCGCTGTAGCTCGCTGTAACTTTTGGTGTAAGCCATGACCGCCGCCCAAGTGCACCCCACCTAGAAAATTTCAACTTCACCTCTCGACTACCACCGGGGAGCCAATCACATCGCCGCATTGTGTCAACCCTCAGAGTCACTTCGTCGACGAAATAAAGTAAAATAGGAACCGCGACGACAAGGGACAATATGCCGGCCGCCCAGCCATCCATCGAGTACCTGTCTGCAGGAGCCAACAGACAGACAGCTGTTGCTGACTGGAGCCCGTGTGGTCTCCTTGCCTTTGGCGCCGACTCCAATATCGCTTTGTGGGCGCCATCTGTGAGCCCTCTATCCAGTGTATTGTTACCTTTATAGTACCCGGACTGACTAGAGTTTGTAGTCAAAAAATGACGAAGGAATTGCCGCACTTCTCAGTGGACACAAGGAGGTCGTCAAAGCGGTCAAGTTCCTCCCCCAAGTGGACGGCGAGGACCGCAAACTCCTCGTCAGCGGCTCCAATGACCAGACCCTCAGAGTCTGGACCCTGGACCCTGAGACCAACCAGGCCGAGTGCGTACAGACAATCCATGACCACACGGCGCCCGTGAATTGCATAGCGATTCTCCAATCAAAGAGAGCATCCAAACAGGTCCTCCTGGCCTCAGGGGCTGCCGACGCGACCATCAAGATCTGGCAGCTCACTGGGGGCCAGCTGCAGCTGCGTCAGACCATCAAGACCAGCCCCAGATACTTCCCCCTGTGCCTGGCCCTTACGGCACTCGACGAGGCCGAGGACGTCTTCGTCCTGGCGGCGGCGGGAACCAAGACGTTTGTTCAGATCTTTGTTGCCGCCGCTGAAGAGACGCTAGACTTCAAGCTCCAGGCCACGCTATCGGGCCACGAAGGCTGGATCCGGTCCCTGGACTTCACGTGGGAGAACGCCGAGCCGAATAGTGATCTGCTGCTCGCTTCAGCGAGTCAGGATAAGTATGTCCGTCTTTGGCGTCTTCACCTAGGCAAGGACTTGCCGTCGCTCGCCGCAGAGGGCTCGGATCCCTTGAGCGGTGCCTACCTTCCCGGCAAGTCCCCTTCGAACAAGGCTCACCGGCTTCAGTCGGCCGGCAGGGACTTTTCCATCACATTCGAGGCCCTCCTCCTGGGCCATGAGGACTGGATCTACAGCGCAAAGTGGTTCACGCGGAACGGCAAGCTCCAGCTGCTGTCGACGTCCGCGGACAACTCTCTCGCCATGTGGGAGGCCGACGCCACGTCCGGCATCTGGGTCAGCATGGCCAGGCTTGGCGAGATCAGCCGGGAAAAGGGTGCCACGACGGCGACTGGCAGCATCGGCGGCTTCTGGACGGGCCTCTGGGCCCCCGACGGCAAGTCCGTCGTCTGCCTCGGCCGGACCGGAAGCTGGCGGCGCTGGGTCTACAGCGATGAGCGAGACGAGTGGCGGCCCGCCATCGCCGTGACCGGTCACACCAGGACCGTCACGGGCATCGCCTGGTCGCGCGACGGGGACTACCTCATGTCGACGAGCTCCGACCAGACCACTCGCCTCCACGCTTGCTGGAAGCGCGGCGACGCCGCCACCGCTGCCCGCTCGTGGCACGAAATTTCCCGCCCCCAGATCCACGGCTACGACCTGAACTGCATCGATACCCTCGGCGCCTCGCAGTTCGTCTCGGGCGCCGACGAAAAGCTCATGCGCGTCTTCAGCGAGCCGCGCGCCGTGGCGCGGATGCTGCGGACCCTCGGCGGCATCGAGACGGACGCGCCAGCCGATTCCATGCCCGATGGCGCCAACATGCCCGTCCTAGGTCTCTCCAATAAGGCCATAGACGCCGTCGACGACGACCAGGAAGTCGAGGCCGACAGCCAATACGACCGCGAGGCCGTCGACCCGGCCACTATCGTGCGCAGATCCATGCTCGACATCGACCACCCGCCGTTTGAGGAGTCTCTGTCGCGGCATACCCTCTGGCCCGAGACGGAGAAGCTCTACGGCCACGGCTACGAGATCTCCTGCCTGGCCGCGAGCCACGACGGCAAGCTGATCGCCAGCGCCTGCAAGGCCAGTTCGCTGAACCACGCCGTCATCCGCATCTTCGAGACGGAGCGGTGGACCGAGGTCAGGCCGCCCCTCACGGCGCACTCCCTGACGGCCACGAGGCTGCGCTTCTCGCCGGACGACACGTTCCTGCTGAGCGTCGGACGAGACAGGCAGTGGGCCGTCTTCGAGCGAGACGGGCGGGAGCACTCGCAGTACCAGCTTCTCCAGGCCAACCCCAAGGGCCATACCCGCATGATCCTCGATGCCGCGTGGGCCCCCTCCACAGGCGTGAGGGCCTTCGTCACAGCGGGACGTGACAAGTCCGTCAAGATCTGGGTAGCCAAGACCCAGGAGGGCCGCAAGGCGGAGTTTGCCCTAGCGTCGAGCATCGCCTTCGACGGGCCCGTCACAGCCGTCGACTTCCTCGGCAAACAGAGCACCGGGGGCGAGCTCGTCCTTGCCGTGGGCACCGAGTCTGGCAAGATCTCGCTGTGTACCTTGGCCCCCGAGACCTTCCAGTCGGCTGGGACGGTCCAGCTAGCGTCACAGTAGGCCCCCCCATTCGCATTTAATGCCTTGGAACTTTAGCTGACCATTCTTCACAGCCTGTGCCTACCTAAGCCAGTCGCCCAGCTTGCCTGGCGTCCGTCAAGTGATGCTAACAATACAGACGAACTGGCCATCGCCGGCGAGGATAGTTCCCTGAGAATATACAGCTTCACCAGGCTGTGAGCGTCCGAAACCACGGTCCGATGAATTCATGTCCTCCCGTAGATGGGAGGGCTTTCCATTAAGTCTTTATGTATGAGGGTATGATTAGACATGCATCGCGCATGCGCACGAGTTTTACATACATGTGTCTTCGTCCAGGCCACCCAAGCCGAACCAAGAAAGGGGCAAATCAACACAAACGCCCGCGCCTGAAGTAGAAGAAAAAAACGGCAAAACAGACTCCGCATAACGCCCTTCGAGTTCTTCATTGGACTCCCGCCAGGCGTGTCGCTATTAACACCGCCCCTTCCTCCCTTTTGTTCTCGTTTTGTCATCCAGCACATTACCATCGTTCCGTCTCACATTCCGCATACGGGACAGCGAGATGAGAGGATAGAAGAGCCACTCTACAGCTCCTTGACGAGCTCGGCAGTCTCCTGTGCCAGGGCCGCGGCAGTCGTGGTCGACCCGGCTGTCAGCACGCTCTCGACGGCGGCCTTGGTAACCTCAACAGCGTCAACCACAGCTTCGACGACGGCGTCGATCGGGTCGCCGTGCATGTAGAACCAGGCGCGGCTCATGAGGAAGGCGATGTGCTGGGGCAGGTAGAGGACGGTCGCGATGATGGTCAAGCTGCTGAGGAGGAAGAGGACGGTGTCTTGGGTGATGGGAGTTAGCCAGATTGTTCCGAGTTCGTTCAGCGACAACCAAGACGGGTGGGGGTGGCGGCGATAGTCTCCAGAGAGCATGCAAACGTACAAAAGATAAACTTTTCCAGGGGCGTGAAGATGTAGACGCTGAAGGTGACCTCGATCTGGTACTGCTTCAGGTGCAGCCACTTGCTGAAGGACTGGAGGGCCGACATTTTCTTTGACTGTTCGTTGAGGGTTGTGGTTGAACGTCGCGTCTGTCTTGTATGGGGATTCGCTGCTCGGATTGCGATTTTCGACCGGTGGTTCGAGAGAGAAAAATGCTCAGGAGACGGATTCGCTCGCCCGCACGCTACAAGCACATGCGTGGAAAAGGGGAGGCGAAAGGGAACTTGCGTGTGCCAAGTCTATCGTTCTCTTCGCGGAGGAAAGGAATGAGGGAATGTGCGTCGCCAGGGAAAAAGTCTAATCTGAAAATCTCCCTCCCCGATTGCTTGTACGTAAATGCCGTCGACAAGGAGAAGCCCCGGGTGGATGGTGTTTTCTGCCGTGTTTACGGAAGCAGGAGGAGCCAAACTTTCGCCCCGAGACGGTTCGCGCATGTATCTTATCAGGGAAATGGGAGGCCCGCCCGCGCGACAAGCCAACCGATACCGACCGATCCGCGTGAGGTGTGGAAGGAGGCGCTGTCGGGGGGGGGGGGGGGGGNAAAAGGCAGGTCGGCCAATTTACAGCGATCACCTCCAGCACATCAGTGTCCCCCACCCTGTACCAAATTTCACTAATACTGATTGGTCACTTCAATTCCAACATCCCCATGCACTCCAGCCGGCCGCCGGCTGGCATCGAGCGCGACACTTCCCCAACGCTGTGAACATCAGCCAAACGGACTATCTCGAAACCTCAGTCCCATCACCCACGGACAATGGCCCGGTGCACGCGATGCCTCCCCCTCCATCGCTACCCCTTCTGACCCGCCTCGCCCACCGAGCTGGAGCCGCAGCCTCTGCCGTGGGCGCCAATGCCTTCATGCGCCGGCGCTGCGTCGCGGCGAGGCCGGCGCTGCAGCATCATTATCGCCTGCCCCTCGTCGCTTTCTTCAGCGCATCCCCCTCCGCGCCGTTGAAGAAGCACGAGATGCCACCCAGGCCCAAACCGCCCCCAGACTCGGACATCGAGGAGTCCTACCTCAAGGGCAGTGGGCCGGGTGGCCAAAAGATTGTAAGCCTCCCTCCGGCTTCGTCTCCGCGCCGGCTTGGAGCTCTATCCAAGCAGTGCTCGAATCCGCATGACTGACTAGCTTGTCTGCCCCTCCACCCTATAGAACAAGACGAGCTCGGCCGTGCAGCTCAAACACATCCCCACAGGCATCGTCGTCAAGTCCCAGGCCACCCGCTCCCGAACCCAGAACCGCAAGATTGCCCGTGAGATCCTGGCGCAAAAGATTGACGACCTGCAGAACGGGGAGCAGAGTCGTTCTGCCATAGTAGGCGAGGTGAAGCGGAAGAAGGCGGCGAGCGCCTCGAAAAAGAGCAAGAGAAAGTACCGCCAGCTGGAGAAAGAAAAGGCACAGGGCGAAACGGCCGAGGTGGAGATCCGAGAGCAACATGCTGAGGACCAGACGAACAGCGCACCGACCGCCGCTGAACCATCATCACTTTCACCGGACGTCAGCCCAGATGTGCAAAGCACAAGACTGTAACATCACACATAACGTAGTAGGTCATCTGGAGAATAAACTGATTCATCTCTACTGCTGGCTTAAATCGTTGTGAAAATGAAGACATCACAATAATACCGGATGTGCGAAACTCAGGAACAGTAAGCAAAGTGTATTGTATGATCGACCTCAGCTGCAGACGTGTCCGCCCCTATACGCGCCCACGCGCACCCTGCTACAAAACAAGGACCAAATCTTTCGGGATAAGGGTCGACCCCAACTTCTTGACCATGTCAACAACTTTTCGCCAATATGAGACCTGACCGCGATGCATGCAACGCCGAAGGGACCTTGCACCGGTCGTGAGCTCTTTGGGATCGATGTGCTTTCGGAAGGGTGAGGATGTGGTTCGGTAAGTAAGTCGCTGCAGACAGATTAGTACGCGATAAATCCCACAACTCTACAGATGCCATACTACTTACCTTAGAAGCACTTGCGGTGGACAATGGAGGGACCGCTCTCGTCGTACTCCTGCTTGGAGATCCACATCTGCTGGAAAGTAGACAGGGAGGCCAAGATGGAACCACCGATCCAGACGGAGTACTTGCGCTCGGGGGGAGCAATGATCTTGACCTTCATGGAAGAAGGAGCAAGAGAAGTGATCTCCTTCTGCATACGGTCGGAAAGACCGGGGTACATGGTGGTACCACCAGACTGAAAAGCGACTGTTAGGGCTGATCTTCCATGCCTAAGGAGCTGAGGGGGGGGGGGGGGGGGGGGGNATGTTGCCGTACAGGTCCTTACGGACGTCGACGTCGGACTTCATGATGGAGTTGAAGACGGTAACGTGGATACCACCGCTCTCAAGACCCAGGACGGAAGGAGCGAAGAGAGCCTCGGGGGCACGGAAACGCTCGTTGCCGATGGTGATGACCTGACCGTCGGGAAGCTCGTAGGACTTCTCCAAGCTGGAGGACTGGGAAGCGGTCTGGAGCTCCTGCTCGAAGTCGAGGGCGACGTAGCAGAGCTTCTCCTTGATGTCACGGACGATTTCACGCTCGGCGGTGGTGGAGAAGCTGTAGCCACGCTCGGCGAGGATCTTCATGAGGTAGTCGGTCAAGTCACGACCGGCCATGTCGACACGGGCAATGGCCTGGGGAAGGGCGAAACCCTCGTAGATAGGGACGACGTGGGTGACACCGTCACCGGAGTCGAGGACGATACCAGTGGTACGACCGGAGGCGTACAGAGACAGGACGGCCTGGATGGAGACGTAGAACGCGGGGGCGTTGAAGGTCTCGAAGACGATCTGGGTCATCTTCTCTCTGTTGGACTTGGGGTTGATGGGGGCCTCAGTCAGGAGGACGGGGTGCTCCTCGGGGGCGACACGGAGCTCGTTGTAGAAGGTGTGGTGCCAAATCTTCTCCATGTCATCCCAGTTGGTGACGACACCGTGCTCGATGGGGTAGCGGAGCGTCAGGATACCACGCTTCGACTGTGCCTCATCACCGACGTAGGAGTCCTTCTGGCCCATACCGATCATGATACTATTCAAGTGTTAGGTCGAGGCAGCAGCGGGCAAGGGAAATGCCGCAGCGAGGATTGGAACCTACCCATGGTGACGGGGGCGACCGACAATGGAGGCTGCGAGGTGGTTAGAATCGACAATCCCAACAGTCTCTGACCGAATCTCGATGCCCCTGAAGGGGATGAAGATTGCGGTCTGCGGGTGCGGGTGAGGGGGGGCTTACGGAAGACAGCTCTGGGCGCATCGTCACCGGCGAAACCGGCCTTGCACATACCCGAACTGGACTCAGGTCAGAATCAAACTCATTGTAGGGGATGCGTGATCGATGGATCATGTGCCAATGGGCTGTCGTGAGGGCTGAGGGCTGGCCAGATCCCTTCGAGGCCCAGGAGGCGGAAATGGTCGGTGAGACGGCGGGAAAGGCTTACCCATTGTCGATAACGAGGGCGGCAACCTCCTCTGCAGACATGGACGTTAGCGATCGAAGACAAAACAAGACGTGAGTCGATGGATGACGAGCATCGCGAGACGGGCGGCGGAGACGTGGCAGCGTCGGGCCGGGAGGAGTTGTGGTTGACAGAGATGGCGTCACGTACCTTCCATTTTGAATTAGGGTGGTGGGTGAGGACCGGGAAAATAGAGACGGTTTGTGGAGGGAAGTGAATACAGCTCACTCGATTCCGGAATCGTAGGAGCGAGATGGAACTGGCAAAAGTCCTGAGCGGATGGCAAAGAACTTGAAGAGAGCACGTCGATGGGTGATGGGATCGGAAGTGGGAAAGGTTACGAGAAGATGAGAGGTAGTCGATTTTGGGTGGAGGAGGGGGGAAGAAGGAGAAGAGTGGAAATGGCAAGCACAGTGTGCGGTGAGCGCTGGCTGCCGCTCCTCGGCGTTTCGTTGGCTGCTGCTTTGCTGCTAGCGGGCCAGGTTTCGATGTCAGAAGCAGACCTAACCCGACTTGTGGGTGAGCAAATGGCTGCGGCGGGCAAAGGTGGGTAGGTAGGAGCGTGGAACAGGTGGCACAGAGTGGCAGCGTGCCCGGGGGAAGGAGTGGCCGCTATAGCAATCTCTCTTTGAGTCTTGTCTCGCCCACCTCACTCCTCTTGGGCCTGGCAAGTAGTGTGGTGGGGTACGGGAGGGAACGCACTCTCGCGCTCTGCGATTGACTGGGATGTGACATGGGCGAGGGGGAAAAGGTACCTCAGATCTTGATGAGCCGATGCGTGATGCACGGGGTATCGTCGACTTCGCCTTCACCGGGCTGGGCCGCTGGCTTTCTGGTGGCTGGGAAAGAAAGCACAGCCAAGTCGAGTTGGATCGAGTACGAATACTACCTAGGGAGGTAGGTGTCGGATTTTGTCGAATTGCACTGGCGGGAATTGCTTCGTCGACCCTGGTATGGCAGGACTGAGCACTTGAGATTATCGTGTTCAGACCTGCGTGGGACCGCCTCCGTGCTCTTATGTATGTTTCCTTTGCTGGGTGAATTGAGAAACAACAGTCGTGAAGTCGAGCCCCCACTGCGTCACAATCGCCGCTTCAGACCAACAGGCAACGACCTAATCTACTGGCGGCAACAGGTGTTCGTCACCATCTCGCGGTCAGTGTCTGCTCTCTCCAGGCAGCTTGAAACCGACGGTGAGAGAGGCACCTTCATGGCCGCGTTCACTGACCAATGGAGCCAAGTCACCGTCGAGACAGTGCGCTTATCATGGTGTGAACTGTGTCGGCTCTATTACTCTGTATCTTCATGAGATCCCCACATCAACCACCTGCACGCACGCTACCACTAATGAAAAGACAAGGTTGGCCCAGGCGAGAGAGCATGGGAGCATGGGAACAGCTTGGCCAAGACCATCTCGCCGTCCAGCATGAGCAGAGGTGGTAGGTAGGCAGGCACGCAGGCTGGCCGTACACAGTATCGCCAATCCATCTCATCTCACAGGGACTGTGGAACGGGGGCTGCTCCTCGACTCGACACCCACGTGAGACTCGCAACAAGATTTCCGCCGCGGCCGCTTAATTCTAGTGTTCATGCTAGATGGTGGCGGGCGGGCGGATTTGCGCCAGACAAAATACCACATGCCTAAAAGCCCCTTCCCACTCCTCCGTCTGCGAGTCGTACGTCATCTCGTTCCGTCAGCAACAAAAGCATGGGCGAGGATGCCAAGCAGGCGGCATGATCTATCATGGTCTGCAATACGTCGCCAGTCTGCCATCGAGCCGCCTGTGCGGCTTTGCGGAGGAAAAGCGACGAACGGCACGGTGGCACAACACACAGATAGCAGTTCAGGCGCCTGCCTGCCTACCTTGCTGCATAGAAATGTCGACGAAGACAAAGACGCCGCCGCCGCCGCCAATGGCCAAAGGGTCTGTCTCATGCAAGGGCCGTACTCTCCTGAAAGGGCCGTACTCTCCTGAATGGGTCGCGGCTCTGATGATCCAAATTGCGTACCCGCGTATGGCCGCCTTTTGCGGGAGCGATGCCCAGGGTTCTAGGGAGCGATTCGGGCATGGGTAACTTGCATATTGCTTCATGCCTTGCATCCTCGCTCGCGAGCTCGCTCTCGTCTTCATAACGAGTGCGCGTCTACTAGTGTGTGCCGCTGTTCTATCCGTGTGGGAATCCCAACAAGAAACGGCCGTGGTCGACGACCATACTGTCGCTACGTTTCCAGTGTGGCTGAGCTCCGGGCTTCCGGGAGGTGTCTCCGTTGATCGGGGCACTCTGGCACAGATCGGATAGAGCACTACGGCGCATAGCAACGTGCCAACTTGCTATCTACGGTCTACGTGCGACGACGACAGGGACGCTATGCTTGATTGTTGCGACCTCTGAGGCATGCATGATTGGAATGAACAACCAGGGAGTGGTTTTGTCTTCAATTTCAGATGAAGATACAAGGCTGAAGGAATCCCAATCGCCTATGACTAACGACTGATGGGTACAGCAACTCGTGTGAGCTGCGGCCTGTCAGGCTTCTGGCTCTGACCCGAGTGACTTCATCGCTCGGGGACTATTCAGCTCAAATTATCTACTAGTCACTTGGCAGCTCAAGGAAGCTCTGTCCATGAAGGATGGTTAAAGCGGCAACGAGGGGCAACTCATTCCGATGGTGGGGCAGCTGGGACTTTTTTTGGTTCTTCACCAGCCACCCAGGGGGGCAATCACCATTTCATCGTTCATCCCTCGAACGAGACCGAGACTCCCGCGTGTGTCTCGAGCCTCAAGGGGCTCCAATTCACTACCAATTTCAACTGGCCGACAGTTTGCCAACTCAGAGAACATTCGACGATCCCATTGTTAGGCAGGCAAGACAACTCGTCACTGCCCAAGTTTCAACCTTGAGCTGCATAAATGCGCATTGAGCTGGCCCTGATCAGGGCTCTCACGTGAGATACGCGCTAAACTGTTTCGAGGACTGGCAGGCTTCTTGAAGGTTCCAGAAAAGTGTAGCAAATCAGTGTAGCCAGTTAGCGCTGTGGATAGGCAGTGAATGATGGAGAACTTTTTTGGTGTTGATGAGATTCAAAGTGACAGTGAACGACGGACTGAAAAAAGTACCAAATCAAACACCCACATCGTATACGCTGAGATCATCATCTCAGCTGAGCAACACCGTCACTCATTATTTCCAACGCAATCAATACTGTTGAAGAGAAAAACATTCAGTCCACATCAGCTCCATACTCACATCCTAGAACATGGACAAGAACCTCAACGACCTCCTCAAATGGAGCATTGAGAACGGCTCAGCAAGTCAAAACGGCGAGACGGCCCCTGCAGCCGCCCCCGTTAGCAATCTCAACCCCGAAGCCCTCGCCGCCCTCTTCGGCAGCGGCCCGAGTGATGCCGAGTTGATGAAGCTCTCCATGGAGGCCATCACTTCGGCGGACCCGGAGATAACGCTCGAGAACAAGCTCATCGCCTTTGACAACTTTGAGCAGCTCATCGAAAACCTCGACAACGCTAACAACATCGCCAAGTTGTCCCTCTGGACCCCGCTGCTCGGCTGTCTCGACCACGAGGAGGACGAGATACGCCGCATGGCCGCCTGGTGCGTCGGCACCGCCGTGCAGAACAATCAGCCTAGCCAGGAGCGCCTGTTGGCCGTCGGCGGCATCCCGCCGCTATTGACGCTGGCGACCAAGGACGGCGAGAAGGAGGCCGTGCGAAGGAAGGCCATATACGCCCTCAGCTCAGCTGTACGGAACTACCAGCCCTCCATGAACGTCCTCACGGACGAGCTGGAGAAGAAGGGTATTCGTTCCGGCAAGGTCGATGCCGAGAACATGGACAACGTTGACGAGGTCATGAACGAACTTAAGGCAAAGATCACGGCGGCATGAAGAGGAAAACGGTCCCATGGGGGAAAAGGGAACGGAAGGGGGTTTTTTTTGGGGGGGGGGCACAGGACTTTGCATGAACGGCGTTCGGGCTGGCGGTACGGCATGATATTTATTATTTGACGTACGGGACGGCTAAGAGAAACTGAGATTACGGGACTGAACGGATTGTTACCACAAAAAAGGGGAACCCCAAAACTTGTCTATTGCGTCATAAGACGGTTCCGAGAGTGACCGTATCCGTTGGTACATTCATATACAGGCTTTCTAATGTTTTGATATCGTACAATACAGAACACCTCCCTTTCTTCCGCACATGACCCCGTTTAATCCTTAAACTTTCCGTAAAAGGGAAGGCCAAGAGACTGAAGTAGGAGCCTAGCCTGGCGATTCGACGTCGCAGTGGTCTGGATGAAAATATGGCAGCCTGGAAGGAGCTGCAGATGTCCGTTAGCATAATCGTTACGCGACGCAGGCAGACGAGCCGTCTCACCTTGGCAGGGTACATGTCGTAGTTGATCTGAAGCTCGGGGAACCAAGCCAGGTCATCGGCCTTCAGACCGAAGGCCAGGCCACCGTTGCCATCACCTGTACTAGCGTTGACGCCCGGCCAGTCCTTGATCTTGGGCAGAACGATGTTGATCAACTTGTCGAGGAACTCGTGCGCCTGGTAGCCGTACATGGTCGTCTTGACACCGGACTTGTCGCCCTCGCGGATCTTCCACTGAACGACGTTGTTCTTGGTTTTGGTGACTTCAGGACAGTTGCCGCTGATGGACTGGATAACGGAGCGGGCGACCTGTAGCATTCCGGGCACCTTGGCCGAGGCGGGCATGAAGGCGTGTAGCGAGACGGCCTTGATCTCGGGGATGCGGCGCCAGTCAATGTTCCTCTCCAGCATGTCGAGCTTGCTTCCACCTCTGGGGCCACGGAGGGGCCGGTTCTTGTTGTACGGCGAGGAGTCGTCCCACGCTCTTAACCGCTCCCGCACCTCGCGTTCTGGTGTTCCGGGGGGTTTGTGGAGGTAGGTAAGTGTGAGGAGGTCGGAGGCGACGGCGGCATCGTAGGTTTGGCGCAGGCGCGGGATGTTGAACGGTCCGGGGACAAAGTCTCTTGCCGTGGGATCGGTAGAGGGCGGTGATTGAATCGGGTGCAGAGGGCCTCTGTCGAACTTGGGGGGGTGGTACTGGTATCTGTCGCCTCATGCGTTAGCTATCTGCCTCCCCACCCGTCCCCTCGGTCCCAGAGTGTCTGGAGAAAGTACCTGTTTCCGGGAAGCTGCTGCGGTCTTTCGGATGTACGCTTCGCCGTGTTGAAAGCTTGCACGGCAGCGTCGTCGGGACCCGGCGCGGCCAGGGACGAGCCGCGCTCAAGGTCGGACAGCTCAGCCTTCGCGGCACTGGTGGATGCGCATCGATGGGCGACAAGAGGAGTCAATTGCCACGGCGAGCGCTGCCTGCAGATGGCCCGAGTTATTCGGGAGGTTTCCCGTAGAGTGGTCATGGCTAGTCGTTTCAACTGTCACGCAACCCAACACGACTGTCTGTAAGGGTCAGTCGCGATGCCCGAAATTTCAATCTCGAGATGTTCAGGTCGGCCCGTGCCATGTGTGGCTGGTGATACACAAAGTGGGTACCTATCCCCAGGCACTGTGGCTTGATCTACCCAAATGCAGTAACCTGTTATTCCAGGCAAAAAGGCACGGGTGCAGCGACTGCGAACGTGACAGCGGCATCCAACTCGAGTGGACTCCCCGGATTTTCGGGCCTTCGAGGTCGGTCACTGGGGAAGGGATGGTGTTTGTCGTCATCGGGAACCAAACCGCCGTCCAGCTCTTCCATCATCCCCCGAATCATCGGGTTCTAGCGAGGCACCGAGGATCCATCCTCCTAGAGCGGGTAAAACACACACGCCGCTCGATTACGTAGCAGTCATTTGGCCCCAGCTGAAATTCAGTCACCAGTTCAATCGGTCAGCGAGCGCGTACGTGTGCAGATCTTGGAGCTTGTCTTCCGGTCGAGCTGACAAGAGGGGTGACCATCAGCAGCACTTCGTGGCATGAACAGGCAAAGATGGCACGGCTCGAACGGGAAAGATGGGCATTATACATCTCGATGGGCGGCGGCGGGCGCGTTACTATGCATGTCGCCTAATTGTGCTGAAGATGGACACGAGTGCGAACGTGTTCGGTTTACTCGAGCGCACATCTTCGGATTGGAGCTTAGTGTCGCTGTCGCATCAACATTCTAGGGATTACAAAAATCGCCATGCGGTTTCGTCCATTGTCAGTCAAGCAGGTAAGCTGGCACGCTGGGTTTCTGTATGACATGTCAGTGGCACGGTGGTTGAGCATGCGCGTGAGGTTGCTGCTAAAATAAGGTTGAGCCTGAAAGCTTTGATAAGAGGCGTCCTTATACGCTCTGTTCTATTTCGGTTCTTTGTCTGTTCTTGGCTAAAGTCCGATGAGTATGTCTGAACAACACCACAGACTGAAGGGCGAGACCCACGAAACCCATACGGGCCATGGAGCCGCAAGCCATGATGTCGGATGTACGCAGGATGTGTGGCAGAGGGTATCATCCGGGCCGTTTTTGAAAAACACCTCGAAACAAGGGGCGAGTTGGGAAGAGTCACGTCCAGCCTAGAATGTCAAGGCCAAGAGTCCCAATCATTATTCAATGTTAGAACAGGGGAGGGGGGAGGGGGGGATCGAATGACCTCCAGTTGATGCAATGGGTGACTTGCCACTTTCCTCTTCGGAAATTAGGAGGCGTGGTCCAATTCGGATGTTCCTTCCACGATGGAAGGGCCTTACGTATGTCACCTCGCGTGGACGATGGATGTTGGGGCAGGCAGCTTTTACTCAATTGTCTGAAGGGTCGACCGGCTGGCCGTATGTAAGAGATGTGGCAGCCAACCCTGATGAAAAGAAACATGCTGGCTTCTCTCTTACACCTCTTCTACGACAAGATCAAGGTCACAAAGCCTGTAGCAAAGCCAAGTAAACTCGGAGTCACGGTCATCCACGACAACGAGACAACGAAGGACAACGTGTCGGGTCGGGTCGTGAAAGTGCTGCCGCCCGCCCAACGGCAAGGCGCTCCCAGACACCGAACGAAGTCAACTGATGAATAAAGTCTGCATGGAGCACCGAGTGCACCCCACCAAACCCACTTTCCAGGGACCACGAAGTACAACACACCCAATTTTTGCCACGTCGGTACATCGCGACCCAGGTCTCTCCACCCTTTCTAGGGACCCCGAATTTGTCCAGCCAGAGATCCACGAAGCCGACCTTTTGACAGACACCCTTGCTGCTGCTTGCTGGCACCAGGAGCCAGTTGAGCAACTCACTACCTTAATTGCTTCAGCTTCCCCCCCTCCCTATGTGTTGAAATTTACCACTGGCAAAGTCTGTCTCTCTACGGATACCTGCGCCCTTTTTTTCCTGGCGTCTTGCGAAACTGAACAACACATTATCTTAACTGTCAAACATCGACCGTCACCAGCCTGCAACCGAATTTTCGATCTTGAGCCGCCGGCCGCCTGGACCACCTGGACCGACTTCGAAAAGTCGAAAGGTCCAGACTCAATCACGCCAGCCCCCGTCTTTTGCGACTGCGAAAATCTGCCCCGCCGAGACGCGCCAGAACCCCTCCATACCTCGCTCACATTTAGTGCATTCTTCACCTCCGCCGAACTTGCTCCCCACTCCCAAATTGCTGGCCGCTGGGGGTGCGACTGCGGTTTGGCTATGACTCTTGACTGCTGAGGTGATTTGTTTTCTCGAGTAGCCTTTCGGGCCCCAAGTACCATCAGCTAGCCACATTGGCTTCCCACGACGAAGCTCTAGATTTGCAAACATGAAGGGCAAGAAATTTCTCAGCCTGCGGGACAGGAGTGGCACGCACCGCAGAAGCAAGTCGTCAGAGCCAGGGCACAAGGTGAGTCCCCGTTTTGCGAAAGATCGCCGACTCCTTGCGTGTAGAGTATTCTCGCGGCGACAACAACCGCTAACTCTGTGTTTCTTGGCACCAGAATCGACCACTCTCAGCCGAGGCTTTCCGAGCGCTGTTCAAGAGCGACCGGCCACCGAGCGACGACGAAGTCAGGGAGAAAGAAACGGCAAAGGTATCCGAAAGCGCAACCCGGCAAGATTGCATGAGATTGACTGTGCGACAGGTCGAAGACATCACGCGCCTCCTTGCCGAATCCAACATCACCGATGTATCCGCCGAGCACATTCGAGACTCCCTGAATAGCAAGTTCGCCGAAGGCGATGTTGACAAGACGGTTGAATTCATCCAGCTGCAATGCAAGGCAATGGCTGGGAAGATCACACACTACAACCCGCAAGTCGAGATGGTTGGCGCGGAGAATAGGGGCAATGTCACTTGCTATCTCGACTCTCTACTCTTCGCCATGTTCGCGAAGCTGGACGCCTTCGAATGCATGCTAAAGAACGAATGTACCGACGAACCAAGGCGCAGACTGGTCACGCTGCTTCGCTTGTGGGTGAACATGCTCAGAAGCGGAAAGATGATCCACGCAGACATGGTGAGTCGGAACCCCCCCCCCCTCCCCNCCCATACCTATCCATCACTAATTGATGCAGACAAAATTGATTCAAGATGCCCTCGCAGACTGTGGTTGGAGCGACGCCAAGCTGCTAGAACAGCAGGACACCTCCGAAGCCTTCGCGTTCGTCACCGAAACCCTTCAACTACCCTTGTTGCAACTACAGGTCGACCTCTTTCACCAAGGAAAGAATGACAAAGACGATCACAAGCTAGTCTACGAACGACTATTGAACTTGGCAGTACCTCCCGACCCCGAAGGCAAGGGGATCAGGCTCGAGGACTGCTTAGAGGAATACTTCAATACACAGGTGGATGTGCTGAGAGACAGCCACGAAGAGAAGAAAGAGTTGGAGAGATCGCTCTCGAGCAAGAACACCGTACGGCTGGTCACCAGAGAAGATGGGCAGGACTCGGAGGCTACAGATACCCTGAGCGCGTCACCCCTTCCGCTGTCCCCGGTGGAACACCAGTGGACGCCCTCGCAGCCATCAAATGGCGCTCCTGAGTCGCCTAGTGGCCCTTCGCGACCCACTCCCAGGCACCGCTCAACTAGTGTTATCCAGCGGGTTGTGCTAGAAGAGAAGGATCAAGCCAAAGACTCCGACACATCAAGCATGCTGGAAAAGGCACGACGGACGAGCTCTACCGTGGTTAAGGCCGTGACGATCCCCGCTTGGCAGTTCTTCAAGCTGATTCCTTGGCATGCTGCTGGAAACAAGGAGCCCAAGAACGATATGGATGTTGCCATGACTTTCAACCAGCGACCTGTCGTCGGCATATGTCTCAAGCGGTATATGATGACGAACTCCGGCATTCCGCAGCGTCAGAACACATTCATCGATATCCCCGACAGCTTGCGACTGCCACAGTTCATGCTCAAGGAGGAGACACAGCTCCAGGAGGACCCCAGCGGCTTCAGCATGGAGTACAAACTGGTGCTTCAATCCGTAGTCTGCCATCGTGGTGACTCGCTCTACAGCGGACACTACATCTCGTTCGCGAGAGTCGCCCCTAAGCTTCTTACCGACAACAGGCGGCACGAACTCGATCCGCCTCCCGACTACGAGGAGGCGCAATGGGTCAAGTTTGACGACCTGGAAATCGAGAACAGGGTAACATATGTGGATGACATCAAGCAGGCGCTGAAGGACGAGATGCCGTACCTACTGTTCTACCAGATAGTGCCGATGGTCGAAGTTGCGTCAACGGAGGAGACCGAGACGGAGCCGCCTTCATACAACGAGTCCAAGGTCAGCGTCAACTTGCCGGTTACGCCCAACCCCGTCAACGGTACCCACTCGGGAATGTCATCCTCAAAGAGCGACTACTTTGAGAACACGTCTATATCGCCACCCAAAGCCCCGAGTATCCGCTTTTCTTCAGAACTGGAGAGGCCCAGCCGCATCAGTTTTGGCGATGATGAGCCATACTTGGGGTTCAAGGATTCCCGTCGTGGCAGCGTCAACTTCACGGATTCGACACTGGGCACGCCGGCAATCACTCCAGAGGCCGTGTCGCCTGCCGTTACACCAGGCGAGGAAACGACGGCTCAGCGACTTTCTCGCGCCGCAGCCCTCTTCACAGGCAAGAACAAGAGCAGGCCCACGAGTCAGGCGGGCGAAGGGCGCATCAGCCTTACTATGTCTCGAATCGGAGGACTCATGCGGCAAAGCAAAGAGCCGCTGCGCGACCCCAACGGCAACGTGAGCAGCAACGCGCTTGCGGCCTCTATCAGCGCCCCTGTGCCCGATTCAGTGACCGAAGAAGAGTTTGTCGAGAACGCAGATACGGATCAAACTCCGGTTGCAGACCCGGAGAGAAAGGACTCGAAAGACTTCAAGGAGAGGCGATCATCAGAACACTACCATAAGCATGGGCATAGGAGAGGTAAATCCAAGAACCGCTCCATGGAGAAGAAGAAGAACAAGGGTGGGGAGGAGCCGGAGCGAGAGTGCGCTGTCATGTAAACGCATGTTGACGACAAAGAGACAAACGATGGTCTAGAAAGATGGTCTGGGCCGCCATTGGCGTTTGGCAAGTACATTTCATGTTGGATTGGCGAGAGCTTGTCTTGACCATAGTAAAGCGAGGAGTTTGGGCGGGCTTAGACTTGGAAGTCGTACAAGTACAGGACAGAGGACTGCGCGAGATGTCGCAGTCTGTGCTAAGCACAGATACGGACAGGGTGGGGGATGGGCGTTTACGGGTTCTTGAGATAAACGTGAATACCAGGGATGAAAAAACACGAATGGAATTTGAGATATCCCTACGCGACGGAGGGTTGGGGTTAATAATACTGTGATGACTTGGTCGTCATTCGTCAAAAGTTGAGCTATCTGACCTATCCCATGAGTATGATTCTTCTTACGAGTTGTCGATGCCGAAACCCCTTCATCGTCCATATTGTCCTTCGATTGAAATGCGTCCCCATCGGGGCCAGAGCCAAAAACCATGAGAAAGTTGTGTCACGGTAGGAGCAAAACTGACCGTTCATTCCACGTCCAGTGCCTCCCCCATCCCCCTGACCCTACCACCCTGATCCGTAGCAATGATATCTGAGAACCTGATTCCATCCGTTCACTTCAGTCGAGGAAGGCCCCCCCGCATTCATTGAGCAATGTAAAGAAGAGAAAAAGAAACCCGCGGTTGAGTCCTTCGAGCAGTCGATCTAGTCCTCGTCGTTCTGTCTGTCGGCAACCATCTCCGCGGCCTTGTTAATGACCTTCTCGGGAGGACGCTCAGCGGGCTCCGCGGGGGAGGAGAGACCCGGCATGGGGGACAGATTGCCGCTAGCAAGACCGCTTCCGGGTACGGGGATGTAGATATCCTCGGGGGAGCCAGGTGTGATCCTGGGGTCGATGCCAGGGATGTGAATACGCTTGGCCTCGTTCTGGTAGGCAGCTGGAATGATCTCGATGATCTCGTCGCGGGGAAACTTGAGGACGGGGATGTCCATGGTAGCGCAGTGCATCAGATAGGCGTACAGGACGCGGAGGACTGACTCGTGGGCGATGATGAGTAGGTCGCTCTGCTCGCGCTCCAGCTCCAGAATGATGGGTTCTAGACGAACTGCGAGATCGTGGTAGGACTAAGCAAAGTCAGTTTGTTGGAAGATGGCAGCAAGTCAAATTTGTTTGCTCACCTCAGCCCGCGGGTATCTATGGTGGTACGGGTCAAGCTCGTGCTTCTCGACTTCCTCGGGGTAAAGATGACGCATGGCACGCTCCGACATTTTCTCGCAGACGCCCGGGTTGATCTGGCTCATCTGCGAGCGCTGGCGAACCTTGAAGCCCTTCTTCTTGAGATAGTCGGCAGTCTGAACGGTCCGGCAACGAGTGGAAGTCCAGACGGACAGGGGGCGGAGAGGAACTTCAGGGCCACCTCGCTCGACGAGAGCGGCACGCTCCTGTTCGCGGTGCTTCAACAATATCTCGGACATCCTGGCGGCATACGCGATGCCTTCCTCGGAAAGAGGGGCATCGGCCTTGTACGAGTCCTCTTCCGTTGTGACGCCGGCGCGGACAAAGTAGGTGGTGCGTGACTTGATGTGGAGGTTCGTGAGATAAAAAACAATACGGTGAGACAGGTAGCCGAAGGACACGTTGTTGTAGAAAAACTTCTGGCCCGCGTTGATCATCTTAATGTAGTTGAGCTCCTTCTCGTCCATGGTCTCGAAGACGGGAATCTTCATGTCAATGCGGCGCAGATACAACTTGGCGGCCTCATCGGGGTCCATGCCGGCGAACTGTACTTGTTAGTAAAGAGCACCCCAAGGCTTGTGAAGTTTGTTACTTACGTCGGGGGACGAGATCTTGACGTTGCGGGCATTCTCACGCAAGATACCCTCGTCATTGACGTAGGACTCGATAAAGAGTGTCTGTGAAACGTCAGCCAGGCAACTGGAACCGGGCCGGATCGTCTCTCACCTGAACATCATGCTTTGCGAGCTCTTTAGCAAGCGCGCGACGACCAGCGGCAGTAGGGTTGACAGCATCGTAGATGGCGACCTGACCATTCTCATGATTCAACCAGGCGTAGATGTCCTCGCGGCATTTCTTCAGGATCTTCTGACGAAGAATGACTGACTGAGGAGACGCATCTGGGAAGAAGTAGTCCTCAGGAACAATGCCGCCCTTGCCAACTGTAGCACGACGGTAGTCGCCAAGGTGGAAAATGCGAGTCTTGACTCCCAACCTAAGAGAAATGAGTCAAAGAATTCCATTCGCATATCGGAGGTCTTACCAGCCGAGGTAACGCGCCAGAGACACGCAAATGTGACTATGAACGTCAGCAAAATGTCAAGCCAGCCAAGCGTGCGTGCTTACGTTTTGCCACGAGCTGGAAGGCCAACCATGACAATGGCAATGCGGCCAGAGTGAAACAGGCGGCCGGACATGGTGCTGTAGAGCTGGGCCGGCGCCATATCTTGGTCTTCAGGGACATCGTGGATGCCATCGATGAACGTTGAGCTCTTGCGGCGGTATCGGGGAGCGTTGGCCGCGATCTCGGCGGTGCTGTTGAAAGAAATGATGTCAATACCTTCTTCCTGGACAAGTTCCGGCCGAGGATGCAGGACGGTCGAGGGGATTCCCGGTTCTTTCGAAGCCCGGGAGATCTCCTCCGCGACGTCCGGGTTCCCCGCGTCTGTATTCGCCATCATGATCGAACGAGTAGATGCTCAGAGGGAAAACTTGTGGTGAAGGGTTTGATGGGTTGGTGAGGAGTAATACAACAGGCGTTGAGAGAAGATTTGAGAGGAAAGGAGGGAGGTTGAGCAGTGGAGGAAGGAAAGAAGGCACAAGGAGCGCTCGCCGTGTTTGTTGTGACGGATGTCGTGCTGTCTCTTTGAGCCTTCACATATGAAGGCTCCAGACCCTTGCAAGCAAAGTGTTTTTGGTTCACCCGTCTCGTGAACAGTCAATACCCAGAGGGCAGGCAGGCCTGCCTGCGTGTTTCAGGGCTTGGTGCCAGTCCAAATATCTGCCCATCAATGATGGTGATAGTGACGTGGAGCTTTCCAATGACTTCAACTCTCCCAGATCCCCCTACCACTCGACTCCTTGGCAACTTTGACGATGATTCCCACAATCAACCACGACCTCTCACGTGATACCGAGAGTCATTGATATGACCTGACAGCCACTTGTCTCCAGCCAGGAAGACAATTGATTCTTGTCACATTGTGTTGCCCCAGGGCTATTGCTTTGTGCTCAATGTCTCTTGTGACGAAAGCTGGGAGGCTAGGGTTTCCCATTGAGATGTTTGATTCTCCATGAACCATGACAAGCAAAGCAGACACTCAGAGATCGACGAAGTGGGCGAAGAGTCGCAAACGGGGTCCAAGGAGCTGTTTCCCGAATACGGAACAATCTATAGGTGCCGCCATCATGCTGTTTTGGACAACAAGGTATACTGGGCAAAGAGCACTCGCTCAAGCTTCATGACCCAAGGTGAGATGAAGGACAGAGATTGGTGGAATGGCGAGACCCCTCTTGCCGGGCCGAAAGAAGAGAATACGAACTCACAGTAATGTGTCCATTCCGCCGGTTGACGATAGAAAGCCCTTTCGAGTTGACTCAGTGGCCGGTGTGAGGATAGCACTTGAGGTCTGGCCGGGAACGGACTGCTTTCGAGGCAGCTACGGCCTCTGGATCGGATGGAGGGGCCGCCACGGAGGGGAATAGCGGAGACACGGCAATGACGCACGCACTGTCTGCTTGAGTGGTGAGGTCGTCGTTGTATGTTTGGCGATTCGCAAAAGATGCAACCCAAAATGCACCGATAATGCGACTTTATCACGGCAAGAACTGGCGGTTCCGGGGAAAATCGCCCAGGGATGTTGTGTTGAGGATTTTGGTGACCGCCGTCAAGACACCGGTGCCTGAGCTGCCCCGTTCCGATTTGAGCCGTAAATTACGTACCGCCGGGACTCTTCTTCGCCGATATTCCAACGCGAGTGCTGATCAAGTCTAGCTGCAGATAGCACCCAAATTGTAACGCCGAGTTGCGTGAATCAGGGATTCTGTTCAAAGAGGAAGGTATCAACGGTAAACCTGGAGCTGGGGATATCTGAGGTAGGAGTTGAAGGGAGTTCGCCGCCCAGTATGAGATTGCCTAGGTGGTGAGGAAATACAAAGACTAACACTGTATGTAGAGGGGAGGCCAAGGGAACGTACCGGATGCGGGCAAGGGTCTCTCACTCATCCTAGAAAGGTAGCCGGGAATTTGACCCGACGTCGAGGGGCGGCTAAGCTTCGGACCGACTGTATTTTTTGGTTAGAATATGTCACGTGATCATTCTGTCATTAAGCAGGCCGTTGCCCAGAGCTGTAAAGAAAAGTCTCCACCCATAGTTGATCAGTTGTGGCTGCCAGCTGTTCCCATTGGATTTAGCGTGCCATGGGTGGCTCGTGCTCGGCAGGACTTCCAGCTGCGTAATGTAATCAGTATCGTAGAAGAAATTTATTCGAGTCGAGACCTCCCAAACCATCATCAACCGCCTCCGATCCGACGACCTCCCCCCCCCCCCCNTCCATTACGGAGCTACATTCGGTTCACCGAGAAGCCGCAGCTCCATTGAGTTTCTGTTTGAATCAAAGTATCCGGTCTCTTCGTCGGCCTCTCGACTTTCTCTTGCCTCACAGATACCCGGCTCTGCTCGACCCCGGCCGGCGCCGTCCATCGTAACAATGGCGTCAAGCTTGGAACAACTCCAAAATGTTCTCCTGAACAACCCCGTCGCCAACACTCTGTCAGATGCCATCAACTCCTTCTCGGAACGGAGGGCGAAGCTTGGCCTGTCCAACCCCGGCACCACCGAGAACCTGACCAGGGAGGTTCAGCGCGATGTCTTGCTCACCAACTACATGTTCACTGGCCTTCGCGCCGACCTTACCAAGGCCTTCAGCATGTCGCCCTTGTTCCAGGTCTCCCACCAGTTCGCGATTGGCGAACGTTTGAACCCGTACACCTTTGCCGCGCTGTACGGAACGAACAAGGTTCGTTGGCTCTTCCCGGTGCTTGTAGGGGCGCAAACATCGTTGACTGACTACATTCAAAGGTTTTCATGCAAGGAAACATGGACAACGACGGTCAGCTTTCTACACGATTCAACTACCGATGGTCCGACAAGCTCGTCTCGAGAACGCAGTTCCAGGCTGGTGGTGGCCAGGAGATGCTCCAGTTCGAGAACGAATACACCGGAGACGACTTCACAGCCTCCCTTAAGATGCTGAACCCCTCTTGCCTCGACGGCGGTGTCACCGGTATCTTCATCGGAAGCTACCTCCAATCGGTTACACCTAAACTTGCCCTCGGCCTCGAGACGGTTTGGCAGCGTCAGGCAATGACCCAGGGCCCTGAGACTGCCACCTCGTACTGCGCTCGCTACAAGTCCGACGACTGGGTTGCCACCGCTCAGCTTCAGGCTCAGGGAGCTCTGAACACCTCGTACTGGAGACGCCTCTCTGAAAAGGTCCAGGCTGGTGTCGACCTGTCTCTTTCGATCGCTCCCAGTGCCGCAGGCCTGATGGGCGGCTTGCAGAAGGAAGGCATCACTACCATTGGTGCCAAATACGACTTCAGAATGTCTACTTTCCGTGCTCAGGTCGACTCTAGGGGTAAGCTCGGCTGCTTGTTGGAGAAGCGCATTGCTGCCCCCGTCATGATGACTCTGGCTGCTGATGTTGACCACTTCACGGTAAGTTATGTGCCCCATGACCTAGCGTATCCATCCTAATATCATTCCCTAGCAACAAGCAAAGATTGGTGTCGCTATCTCCATCGAGGCTGGCGGCGAGGAGCTCCAGGAGCAGCAGGAGGCTCTAGGTGCTCAGGGCACCCCCAACATCCCCTTCTAAACCCGAAACTTGAGGACGGCTTGGTCTTTGGCCGAGTCCGAACCGAAGCTCCGCTCCTAATCGATCCCAATAATTGGTTGTTTTTTGCCGGCGAGGACGAGAAACGACGTCAACGAACTTGATTTTCTTCTGCAAGTTCTCATTCTCATACTGCTGTCTTAGTACACACGACTTCAAGCTTCGACAGCATGGACCCGACAAATTCGAGTTTCGGGCAAACCCCTTGAAGCCTTTTTGCCTCTTGGTCTGCTCGTCGCCCTCTTGTTCGTTGAAACTCGACTTCTCTCCTCGGCCGGTCAGGAAAACTGTGTATATTACGCTCTGCCAGAGCACAACATTCAAGGCCAATATGGTGGTGTATTGGCTTGCTTGGATGGGTTTTTTCTTTTGGAGGGAGGCTTGGAACGGCATACCCGAAGCGGAGTGGCTGATGCCACAGCTCACGAGAGCATCCACCTGAGGCTGCGCATCATTATCTGCCATGATGAACAGCTCTCGTATGTACTGTGTATGAAGGAGATAGAATTGAAATACTGATATTTCATCAACTACCGCATCTATGGTTTCGTTTTGAATACAGCGAGGATATCGCGTAATGAGCTCCCGGCGACGCTATCTGGTAAACTGCGGTAGGGGCATCTAATCAGGTATCTATGACGATAGAGGTGGCTTCTAGGCCATCCGGTACAGAGAAGCATGTGCTTTTTTAGGCAATCTTACTCACTTTTTCCAAGGAAAATAAAATCCAAATCGTTGCCATTATAATCGTTTACTCCGAGGCGATCTGCTTGCAAACAGCCTTCAGTTCATCATCGCTCATCTCCTTCACGCCCAACAGCGCATTATCACTCTTCTCCCATGGCTGAGCAAATTCCTTCTTGGAACAGGCATATAAGAGCTGCGGGTACATGACATCGGGCGTCATAATGCCCTTTTTGATGGACTCTATGCAGTTGGCATAGATAGCATCGACATCAACGGTGGTGGTCTCCCACGACCCTCCGACGGCCTCTTGGGCAAGGGTACCCATCTGCTTCTGCGACTTGACGGTGGATTGAACGTAGACGATCCTGTTGGCCGTCTCATCGGGGTACATCAGGGTGCCCGCGACGGCCTTGCCAACGTCAGCGAGCATCGTGTAGGGGACGACGTTCTCGCCGTCGTTGAAGAGGGAGAGCTTCCTGTTCTTGACGTCGACACCCATGAAGCCGGACCGGATACCCCAGTCGAGGAAGGGCCCGTTGGCGATGATGGTCCATGTGAACCTGCCGTCGTTCTCTGCGGCCTTTTGCTTCATGTGGTGGCACGTCAGGGTCTTGATGCCAAAGACGGGCAGGCTCGGCACGTGGGCGCGCTCCGGGTCCAGGCCGAAGTCGGGCGGGATGTAACGGTAGACGCCGGCTGCGGCGGCGGCGTCGATGAAGCGGGTGGCGACCTTGGGGTCGAAGCTGTTGGTCGAGTTGACGAGGGCGTCTTGGCCCTTGAGGGCCTGGATCAGGGAGTCGAGGGATTCGTAGTCGACCTCCCTGACCACGACGCCCGAAGGGAACTTTTGGGACCCGGCCTTGCGGGTCAGGATGGTGATGTTGAACTTGTTGGAGTCCATGAGCTCCTTCAGGAGGGAGGGTCCAAGGTTTCCACCGGCCTTGATATGTCAGCCGCTGAATGCTTCCAATGGCAAATTAGACACTTACTCCGGCGAGCGCGACGTTCTTAATTGTAGGCGCCATGGTTCTGTACTGCGTTGATGGTTCCTGTGTGATTTGAGAACCGTTCGAGCTAGCAAAGATCGGGATGGATGTAGGGCCTTTTATCAACTGCTGTATCCGAGCTACTCGATGGCATAAAGATCAGCTGTGCTGCTTCCTCTTTCCGGAAACAAGCTAGAAGCATATGACGCTGTGACGCGGTTCCGTTCCAGGCTCGTCCGATAGCGCCTTGGTGGCCGTTCGTGTTCGCGCCAGGAGAACTTCGCTCGTCGCGTTTTGTGCTCTGACATTTCGTATGCAACAGCACCTTGAGGCGCACGTCCAGCGTCACATTTGCTCTTTGGCTGCCACAAGTCCATGTTGCAGTACTGCGCGGTCCGTTGTCGATGCCAATTACGCCCGGCCAATCTCAGCGTCGTTCTCTTCGTCAGTGGCTGCTGATGGTTTCAATCATTTCGTGCCCAGAGGAGGCAACGGCAAGATACTGAGGCAGTTGTCCGACAAGAAACCTCTCTTGGCACCTTGTCCCGCTTTACTGAGAATGAGAAGGGTGGCAGTCAGAGACGACTGGCTCTGCAGTTGTCCGGATGTGTATAGCATTGGCTTTCGAAAGGTGAGATGAGCGAAGTGTAAGATCCGGGTATGCCGGATACGGAAGTCTCCCACATCTCCTCTTGATTGAGTTATCAATTGCGGGAGAAGGAACGGAGAGTCAGGTGCACAAAACATGCAACTCCAAGAGACGATGAGTGCGGACTCGGCATGTTGAATTCCGGAACCTGGCAGTGCCGGAGTGGGACCCGGACTCCGGAGGTCCGTAACCCGAACTTCGGGATGATGCTCGAAGACAAGATGTCTCTTCAAGGTTTGACGTGAACTAATGAGGCCCAGGAGATCTGGAGAGTAGACCGACGACCCAATTAATGACGAGGGCAAGATGCTGGTATGGGTAGGCGGCAGCGATGGCAAGGGTGAAAGATGACCCGCGGGCGAGATGCGATCCCTGGTCTATGCTTCACTCGGGTGTTTTTTTCTTTTGAGCTGCTGTGCAAACTTTGTTTTTAAATCCAGAAGAGCTATATCAGTCATTGAAAGGCGCTATTTCATCATTGTTGAACGGTCGTTCAAAAATGCTTAATAGCAGAAGCAGACTGAGATGCATTCAATCAGCGATGACTTACAACCAATATTTCCTCACATGCTGGACCAAATGATGATAATGATGCAAAATTTTCACACTTAGATTATGTAAATGTCTTCTGCAAGACAAGGCGCAGGTACGTTTGAGGGCTTTTAGTTAGCAAAACGTCAACACCTTTCGGAGCAATCCAGAAATCCAAGCGATGTCGTCAGGGAGAAATATCAATTCTGAACGCAGTGCAGATCAAATTCTGTATCAGTTGGGGCGACTGGGTTCCACATATCCATCTCTAGTAGGTAGTATAGATACCAGGGAAGTATCAGTGGAAAGGGAAGCAGAATGAGACAGGCAAGTGACCCCCCTCGGGTAAAGCACAGAGTCTTGATGCCCCAAATTCATTTGGTGCGACCACAGTTGCATGTGTGGGGAGAGACGTCATGCAATGGAAATCACACGAGAAGCCAACGTTGAAGCTTTGTAATACTTGCCGTGACTTAACGTCGAACTTCGCCCAACAGCATGGCTGCGTGGCCATGCATTCTCGGTGACGTCGAGAACGTAGTAGTTTTCCCGCGTCTGCACCAGGAATCTGTGCCCGTGACCCGTCTGGCTAGGTAGTGTGTTCTACGACCACCTACCACGATGCATCGCTCGAAATCAATTTCCGTCTTACATGTGCTCACCGGCGGCGACCATTTATACACACGCAGCCCAGGCGACACGCACGAGAAAACTACAGCCTGTGAGCTGCCTGACGTGATCGAGTGAGGCTGTGTGAAACGGTTGCAACATGCCATCAAGTCGGATGCAAGCAGCATCCAAAAAGTTAGCATCTCAAGCGAGGGAATGTACACAGACAAAAACGTATGCGATGACCGAGACTCGAACTCGGAGCCTAAGCATGGGAAGCTTAGATGTTACCCCTACACCATCATCGCTTGCACTCGTGTTACTTTTAGTTATGGTGGTGTGTCATTCTGCGACTTATGTACGGACATGTCCTGGTACGTTCGGCTTAGACTGTCAGGAAGCTAAACCTAAAAAGCATGCGTGCATGTGGCCGCCTCGCGATAGAATGTCCCTTTTGAGAGACCGGTCTTTCGGTGGAGGGTTGTCGCTTCCAAGCACACTCTCGAAATTGGACCCCAAAATATGAAAAGTCAGAAAGAAAAGAGAACAGGTAGGGTTTGCGTGTAGTTGCAACTTGGAAGACGAGTCGCGCTTGAAAATTTGGTTGATTTTTCTTTTCCTCTGAGGTGGCCGACTACAGAGCTGTGGCCAGTGCACCAGACAGGACGTCACTTCACTAGTGAGGCCCTGCCGTCGAACAGGGAACACGTCTATTGCCTTCCTGCAGCCTTTACTGCTTCCTTATCATAGTATTATTACTCTTCCTATGCGCAACTCTTACTTGTTCTATTGGCAAACACTTTCTATAATGCTATTTAGTATTTGCTGGTAAATCCAACGAGAAACCGGCTTCTACGAAGGGGAAAGTATGATGGACGGTGCAAGAGTTGGAGCAGAACGAAGCAGACGTTCTCTAACATAAGAACCTATATTCACACTTCCTTGTAGGCCTGAGTCTTGGCGTGGGGGAAGAAATTTAAATTATACAGTTCCAAAGATAGCATGCTTAAACTTGACATAATGGTACTCAAAGGAAGCCATGCCATTGAAGAAGGGACTGAAGACAAGGAGCTCTCTGGAAGCCCCTCCCTACAATGAAATAATAGAGTGCTGGTCAATGCACACTGTGCACAATTGTTTATCCGTTTATCCGAAGCGAATGACAGAATGGGAGCGAAGCTCTCTCTCCAGGAGGGGCTGAGGTAGGTACAGAGTAGGTAGGTACATCCCCCACCATCTCAGTTCCCAAAGCCATCACAGCTACAAACTGACGCCGTCACCTATTGACCAGCGCACTCAGTCCCGCCCGACCCTCCACCTCTTCACTCCTGCCGAACTGCGACCTCATTATACCTTCAACCACACCCGCGCAACAACCCTCGAAACAATGGCCGCCAAAGGAGACAAGATCGAAAAGATCATCGCGCGGCTGCAGGCCCGCATCGCCGAGGGTCAGTTCTACGAGGCCCAGCAGCAGACGCGCGTGGTCGCCGCCCGCTACATCAAGGCCGCTAACTGGCCCGCCGCCACCGACATCCTCTACAATGTCGCCCAGTCCCTGCTCAAGGCTGGCCAGGGCGGCAGCGGCGGCGACCTTGCCGTCATGCTTGTCGACGTCTTCCGCCAGGCCGAGCTCAAGCCCGACGCCACCAGCAAGGGCAAGCTGCTCACCTGCCTGCGTCTCTTCCCAGCCCAGGAGCCTACGAGAAAGAAGTTTGTCGGCGAGATGATTGCGTGAGTTGATATTGTGTTCGATCAAACTAGGGCGTAAGAGCTGGTAAGCTGACTACGACCACTCCTACAGATGGTCTGCCAAGTTCGGCGACTACCCCGCCGGCGACGCCGAGCTGCACCACGTCGCCGGTTCTCTCTACGCCGAGGAGCACGATGCCTATGAGGCCGAAAGACATCTGGTGCTAGGAACCAAGGACTCAGCCGAGGTGCTCGCCAAGATGGAATATGTTTGGTACAAGGAAGACGAGTCGCACACGGCTCCGCTCTACGCCGCCCGCGCCATCCTTCCCTACCTCCTCATCGGCAACGTCCGCGCCGCCAACACGTGCTACCGCCTCTTCGCATCCTCCCTCAGCGACGACAACAAGGGTCTCGGCGTCCAGGACGTCAGCAGCAACAGCGCAGACCTCCGCATCTTTCCCGGCCTGCCCCTCCTCAACTTCCTCGGCCTTTTGCTGCTGGCGGTGCAGCGTGGCGCCCCCGACGCATACAAGCAGCTCCTCGCTAAATACTCGTCCAATATTGCTGAGGTCGGCGCGTGGAACGAGTCGCTCGAGATCATTGCAGAGATGTACTTTGGCATTCAGCGCCCGAGACAGAGCAACCCGCTGATGGACATGATGGGCAGCCTGTTTGGCGGTGCCGGTGGCGGCGGCGCCCCCCAGCAGAGACGTCCCGCCCCGAGACGGGTGGAGGCGCCCACGGCTGAAGGGCTGGATTAGGTGGCCCGTCTTTCTGCCGAATATGCCACCAAGTTCGCCCGTGACACCGGACGCTAAAACATGAGACAGAATGCTGTGGCGACATTGCGCCCGGTTCCGCATACGACACTTGGGCTCTGCATCGCGTTCAAAAGGCACGGGGCAGCTCGGGCTCGGCCTCATACATCCAATTGTCTTCGGCGAGAGCAGCGACCTTAGCCCGAAGACTAGCCTTGACAGCTTCAAGCAGCTCTACATCGAGGGAGAAAGAATGGGCAGGTCAGAAAAGGACACTGCGTAGGATGAGAAGTCGGACAGGGAGAAGTCACCGGGACTTACCTTCAGGCTGCTCACGGACCGCAGTATGGTTGACCTGATGCTGCTTCACCGCCTCCGCCAGCCTCTGCCGCTCTTCTAGGAAGATGATCAGCACTGTTTCCATAGTTTTAAATACCCTGACGAATAAAAGGAACATGAAGGAACGTTTCCAACTCTCGGCTTGGGTGAAGAGAAGCAGAAGGGAAAACATACTGTTGCTCTCCTCTCGGTCATCCATCGCCGCGACCTCGTCAGCCTCGTCGAAGACGAGCGTCGGCAGCTCGCCCAGCTCAACCTCGCCATGCTCGTCGCGCACGACGATTTCCAGCGGTCCCGCCGCCCCCGCCCCCGTAGGAGGCCCGGCGTCCGAGAGCACATCGACGTCGAGCCGCAGCGTCTCGGCCGAGGTCCCCCCCGATGACGAACCGCCCACCGCGCCCGTCACCATGCCGTTGCCACTGGCGACTGCGGCCGCAGCAGCAGAAACCGAAACCCCTACCCCTCCTCCGAGGGCATCAGCAGCACTCGAAGTCGCTGCCACGGGCGCCCCTGTGGGGCCCGTCGGCCGCCTCGTCAGGCCCTGGAAGAGGTTTCTCCGGACTTGTCGTCGCGGAGCGCCCGGCGGGGGCGGCGCCTGTCGTGAGGTCCTGTCGGCCATGGAGTCTTGTCTCTCCGCTGCAAGGGGGGAAGGGAGGGTGGTGGTTGTGTGTTTTGCCGGTGTGTGTGGTTGTTGGGTGAACGGTGGGTATGATGAGTCTGTTGTTTCTTTCCCTTTCCTTCTTGTTGTCTCTGTCTCGTCTCGTCTTTTTTTTTTTTTTTTTTTTTTTTTTTTTGGTTTTGTTTTGGGCCAGAAAAGTCGCTGGTCAGTAGAGGTGATGGGCTTCTTCTTCAGGTCATAATAACAGATTCAAGGATACCGATGTCGCGACTGGGTGAGTAAGGATGTGGCTTGCATGTGTCGTCGTCGTTGTCGTTGTCGTTGTCTACGCCCCTCCCTTCTGTTTACATTCGGAAGGGTAAGGTCGTCCAGGCACCGTGGCGTAGTCGGATCTTATCGATATCGTACTGTGCTGATTGGATCTCCAGTGGGTAGAAAGGCACGGTGCATCTCGACAGCTCCCAACTTACACAGAAACAGCGACATCATCGAACATTGATCGTTATTCTCATTAAGGCCATATACGCGTGAATTTTGTGTTACAGAACCATCCTAGCCTGGACATGCATGATTCCCATTACGTATCGTACATTAGAAACTCCCACAGTCATGATGATGGAGGACGTCCGACCCGTACCCAGTCCCCAAATGCCACAAAAGAGAAAATAGAAAAAGCCAACACAAGAGAAAACGCCAAGAGATGCACTTCCCGAGTCGACCTGTCGTGTCCGCTCAAATTCCCCTTTTCGATGTTGCCCTTGCAAGCCTGAAAGACCAAAAGAAGTAAAGAATCCCAGAATGCAATGATTCATCCAACACATACCCATTCGGCGAAGACGCACCATCGCGCGGTGCGGTCCGCCAATACCAGCCCTCTCCACACTCCCTTCTCTGAACACTTGATGATGGTTTCCCACGTACCACCGTCGCTGAGGTCCTCTTCGACGGACCTGCTGCCGACACTGATTCCCCTGCGCTCCTCCTTGCGCATGAGGCGCAAGATCTTGCCGCCCGGCGTCTGAATTGCAAGCTTCGCTGGCTTCTTCCCACCGCTGGCTGCCGTGCCGAGGTTCGACCCGCTTGCGCTGGATGCCGTCATGCTCATGGCCGAGCTCGGTCTCGCAAATGGAATTGGACTTGCACCCCCAGGATTCGACGATGGCGTCATCACCGAGCCGATTCCGGCAATGGAGCTGGGATGTTGTCGAATCGCGAAGACAAACGTGTTGTTTAGGGCGAGGCGTTGGCATTGAGGCTGAACAACGTAAATGTCGTGTCGCTGCGCATGGGGCGTCGGGTGCCGCGTCACGAACTCGTACGGGGGGTTGTCGCCCGTGTGAATGATTGGCAGTGCGAAGGCCACCGGATGTGGAATGTCCTTGATGCTGTGCATCAGGCCACGCTTTCCGGCGTAGATCTTCAAAACGCCTTGGCCTTCGTCGCCAGGTAGTAGAGCCTTTACTGTGTATCGCTTGGTACCGTTAAACCACTCCGCCTGAGCCAAGGCCCTCTTCTTTACGACCTCGCCGCTTTCGAACACGTCGCCATCCGCGTCTCTCGTGTAGGCCCGGACCTCGACCTCAGCAGCAACTTCCACGTCAGGCGGAGCATTGAATTTGATGTGCACCATCTCCAAGTCTTCGATGCGGGTGGCTGCCGTGTTATAGTCGACCATCTCGAGCATGTTCTTGAAGAAGGGAGGGCAAGCGCAGGGAAGATTGAGGAGGACTTCGTGGGCCTGCGGCGGGCACAGGTGCTGCTGAGTGTGATGTTCGGGGATGTGCGTCCAGCAGAGCTCCGTCGGCCGCGCGAGGAACCACCAAAAGTCGGCCGTGGTGCTGCTGGAGCTCGAGTAGGAATGCCGTCTGGGATAAGAAGGGCTGGCCATGCAGCAGTCCATCATGCGCCATTCGTTGTCGACTAGAACCGCATTCCACCAGTGATTTGCCCTGGGCATGATGTTGTGTTCAGGGATCTCGCCGGGTGTCTTGAGATAGCCACGGATGACCTCGCACTGAATGCCAACGGCGGAACACATCTCCATTACCAGAACGGCGTACTCTTCGGCGCTTGCTCGCTTCGACTGCACAACCCTTCGGGTGTCGACCTCCCCCTCAAAGTCCTCCTCCCAAAGAATCTTCTCCGACACCCACGTGAAAATGGCTCGCAGTCGCTGAACGTCGCTGCGATAGGGACGGCACACATAGGTCGTTGCCACACTTTGCGCGGTTGTCGTCGCCGGGAAGCTGCTCACGAACCTCGAGTTCTTGTCAACTTGGGTGAGATTCAGCGACTGGTAGTCGATGGGGTCCTCCACAGGCAGGCCGTCGGCCCCTTCGTCGCCCTCCAGGCCCTCAAACAACTCATCGACCGGGTTCAGTGCCGGGTAGTCGAGCATCTGGCAGCGATCCTTGCGCTCGTTTCTCTCGTTGTTACTCAAAGAGTTAGACCGGTTGACGTCTCTGCGAACCTGTACCCAGTCGACTCCGTTGGCGAGACCCATGTCTCTGGCCGCTTCCCTACCGAAACCAGAGCTTCCCATGGCGGTCAGGTTGGAGATGCTGGCGTTGGCCCCAGCGGCGACGTTGGGCATGGAGCGGGCGAAAGGCGATGATCTGGGCGAATCGGCGCCCATCGCGATACTACTGCGTCCGGAGGCCACTCCCGTCTTCGCCGTGTCAAGAAGTTTTTTGAATATGTTCCGTTTCGCCGGCTTCGGGGTGACGAGCCCTCCGAGTCCGGCGTCATCAGGAAAACCGCCGGCTTGAGATTTTGGCCGCGATGCCTCCGAAGCGTGACTGCTGTGGTAGGTGACACCGGTGAATGGAGTTTCTGGGCGCTCGATATCGACATCGCGCATGCCGAGGGCGCTCTGAGCACGCTTTTGAGTCTTGCGAGCAAGACTGCCTGCGCTTGTAGCGCTAATGGCGCCGGCTGACGACCCACTCATCAAACTCCTGTCGCTGCTCTGCGTTGTCGAGCTCTGATTGCCTGAAGAGGCGCTGGTAGAGTTGGTCTTTGTGGTAAACGTCCTGTTCAGTACGTTGCGGCCAATGTCGTAGGCCGACTTCCGTCCGCGGAGCTTCCTCTCCTCCGGTCCACCCATCGAAGATTTCGGTCTCTCGTATAACTGGCCTTTGGGTGGTGGCTTCGGTGCCTCATCCTCAAGGTCAGCCATACTTGCGCTATGTTGATGCATTTTTTTGAGACGACTTTCCATACGTTCGACGTAGTTACTCAGTGGAGGTAGATGTTCCTTGTCCTCCCTGTGCCCGTTGTGATAGGATTGATCCCGCGAAGACCCGCCACTCCAGGTCTCGTAACCCTCGTCCGGTTGCGCTATGCCCATGGATGTCTGGGGTCTTTGGTGAGTATTCTTCCTTCTCGCACGGTCGTTGACCATGTTGAAGGACTCGGGTGACCATGGATCGAGTGGCGGCTCAGGGGTTGGATCCCGAGGCATCCCAAGGGCGTCCAGCTGCTCTATCACGCCGTCCATCGCCTCGCGCAACGGCGAAGGAGTCATGTGGCTGGCCGAGGGCGAAGGCGGAGACGGCGAGTGTAGTCTGGATGTTTGTATCGGCGGCGGTCGATGAGCTTGGTAAGAGAGATGAGAGCCATGCCTGTCAAGGGTGGGGTGCCGATTGTCGTATGAGGCAGTTGAGTCTTGGCGTGCGACATCAAACCGCTGGTCGAAAGAGTTTCCTGAGCCATGTCGCCCCGCGTGAAAGCGGTTCTCGTAAGAGGCGCTGGACTCTTGTCGGGGGGCATCGTGACGGCTATCGTATGATATGCTTTGCTTGTGTCGCTGCGGTGCTACATGTCGGTGCGGAGGTGGTGCTGGAGGTGGGGGAGAATCTACTCTTTCTCGAGTGGGAGGGCGGTACGGCTTGTAGCTCATGGAAGGGGCAGGAGAAACACCTCTCGAACCGTAGCCGTGAGATGGCGGTATGGGAGAGGGGCCTCGTTCTGTATTGTATGAATTCACTCTTGATCCGTGACCGTGATCGGGGACGGGTGTTCTTTCTCTGGGAGGAACAGGCGTCCGGTCCCTCGGTACCGGGGTCCTGCCCCTCGGAACGGGGGTTCTCCCTCTCGGCACGTACTGCTGGGCGCCATCGTTGAACGAGTTGCCGCGCGATACGTAGCCGGTGTCAGCTGGCAACGTGTATGCTCGCATTCTAGTCGAGGCAGCATCGTTGAAAGAGTTCTCTCTCGAAAGGAAGGTTTCAGGCGCTGGCGATCGGTCCCTCTTGCTCTTGTCGACAACGGCGCTGTGGATCGACTCTCCAGAGTGTCCTCTAGGCCTCGGGTGAGGGTTCGTCCGGTAGACTTCGGGTTGTTTCGCTGCGGTGTAGTGTGGCGCCTTGGCGTACGCTTCGAACGGCTTTCGGAAAGTCCTTGATTTTTGGGGTGTACTCGGACTCGGTGTGTCTGCGGGAAGTGGGCTGGTGGACCTGGTCGTCGGACGGAAATCGGCGGGCAGAACCTCGACAAAATTGGAAGGAAAGACTCCGACAGTCCTTCGATCGCGCCATAGCCTGCCTGTCCACCAAGAGCCGTCGCCGGCGTTAAGACATTCGATCAAATCGCCTTCGATGAAGCCGAGATCTCGCTTGGACTGTAAGACGGCAAGTCAGCATTTGGTCTTGGTTGTTTTCTGAGAAGGTCGAGTTGTAGCAACAGACCTCTCCTCCCCAGGAGTACACCGCTCTGCACCAGCACGGAAACCGAGTGGGCAATGACGGCGGTGCGGGCACCATGTTGAAGCTACGATGACGGCGTCGGCAATAAACAGCGCGTACTGTCGACCGCGACTAGCTGATGTTTGATGTCGAATGAGTTGGTTGGTTGTTCGCAGAGCCCGACACCCGGCTTGCGATGCAGCAAGATTATTCGACGCGATGATGTAAGTTGGGATTGACAAACGGGATGGTGGCCATGCAGAGGCGCGGACGCAGAAACCAATGACAAGGAATGGCGGCGACTTCAAGCTTCCGCGGCGAAGCGAGCGAGAGAGAGGGAGAGAGCAACCAAGAACGCTCTTTCTCAGCGCTCGTGGGAATTTTTTGCTCTCGCCGACCCTTGGACGATGGTGGTGAGGAATGCAAATTCGTCTCGCGTGCACAGCGACAATGACCTTGTTGGAGTGAGTGGGTAACCAGGGAATCGGCGCGCTGAGGTCCAAGTGTGAGTGCGGTGCGTGTGAGTGCGTGAGATTAATGATGGCAGACAAGTGGGAAAGTCTACTTGTCGGACACGACTTCCAAGAAGGGGATGCGGTGAATGTCAGTGACGGCCGGGGTGGGGTTGAGGACCCGGGGCAACCAACAAACAGAGGGGCTCGTTGGCGGGGGGATGTCGGGGGGGCGCTATCCAAACACTGGACGGGCTGGTTGACCTGGGGCAAAAAGGCAATCGCGACGAGGGAGGAGTCAGGGACAATCCTTCTTGTGCGGCTGGCGCATCTCCACCAGCGATTAGTGGACCCTCCTTGGCGCCGCACTAAGCCTAGGGAGAGCGGCGGAGCGCACATCTACATACCTAGGTAGTATGGGCCCCTGGACCTTGGAGAAGTCTTGGACATCTTTGGTCACCGCCTGCGATGCCGAGCCGAGCAAGGTGCCCTGCCTGTCCTGTTGAGATTCCCACTGTTAACCTTGCCTCACTCGCCATTCCCAGACTCGGGAGAGGAGAGACCACCCCCCTCGTTCCCTCGGTCGGCAAAAGGCTTGTCTCCTAGCAGCGGACGGACTATGAAGAGCATATCCGTAGAGTATCCGTACCAAGCGGGTAGTCCCCCTCTCTACGAATAAACTCTTTTAAGAAAGCAGGCACTCCGTCTTAGTGCGAGTGACAACTCAGCACCGTCTCATGGGGTAGGCCCTGCATGCCGTCGTCTGTTGTCTCCTGTCCACTTGGGTTGGCAACCAGAATGAATCTGCAAGGCAACGCGGCTAGTGCTCGCCAGCGAATAAGGTCACGGGAAGCTTGGACGACACCAAGAGCAGGGGAGGGAGGACACTAAGAGAAAGAGAGAGAGACTCAGACACACACACACTGGCGGGCGTGTCTTCTATGTCGCAGGTGAAATCAAGGTCACGCTCGCATCACTCTGGCACGCAGACGACGCAGACGCCCTCGCACGACAGGTTTGCTCTCTTGATCAATGATCACACATTGCATTCTCTCCTGCTCTCCTGCATATCAGTGACTTAAAATACCACCCACCCTGCTGCTGATATCATTGCTCTCGTCCGCTTCCCCCCCCTGTTCGCTTTTTCTTGTTCGCGGACCTCACGATGCTTCAGAAACAGCGGCTCTTGATCGGCCTCTTTTCGTTTGCTTTTTCGTCGCATCATCGGCTGACTCGTCCGGGTTCGTAGTTTACCCCTTGGTGCTAATTGCGGTCCCTCCGGAGCTCCCCAGCTATACCAAAACGGAAGAAAGTAAACAAAGGGCCCGAGCTTTGCGACGAAGCACACCAACACAGAGATCGACCGACCGACCGAACACCCACGGCCCGGGGGGGAAAAAAGGGACAGAAAAAAAAAAGGAATAGAGCACTTTGACTTGATCCTGGACGCCTGCCGCCTGCTGTCCCAAGCAACCCGTCTTGTGCCGATCCGCTTGCTTTATTACACCCATTTGCTTTTTGGCCCGGCCTAAATATTACAAGTCAGGCCGTCCTGACTGACAGACGACAGCCCCATTCCCTGGATACCCATTTCTTCTCTCGAAACTCATTCCCAGCATCCTCGCCCGCTTCACCAGCGCAACGCTTCCCTCGAAACCCCTCGTCCTAGGCCTCCGGGCTCAGCGCCGCCAGCTCCTCCCTCTCTCTCCCTCCATCTCTGCTGCCGGGAACTCGATTGAGCGATTACGCCGATTCAATGACGTCCAAATCGGCCGCGATGGCCGACGAGGGTGTTGCCGAACACTATCAGGTACTGGAGGAGCTCGGTCGTAAGTCTTGCCTTGATCGCGAGCCTCGCTGCGCAGTCGCGCTGACAGGACAATAAGGTGGAAGCTTTGGTGTCGTTTACAAGGCCATTGAGAAGGCCACCGGCGAGACCGTCGCTATCAAACATGTAAGTTGACCCATCATCCACCCTCTGCTCGACGTGCCCGAACTTGGCTGACCACCCACTGTGCGCAGATTGACCTCGAGTCCAGCGAAGATGACATTCAAGAGATCCAGGGCGAGATCGCCGTGCTGAGCACATGCGCCAGTTCTTTTGTCACGCAATACAAAGGCAGCTTTCTGCGCGGCCACAAGCTCTGGATCGTCATGGAGTTTCTCGGTGGCGGTTCATGTCTGGACTTGGTGAGTCGCCAAGCGCAACAATTCTGCCGTATGTATCCTCGCTTGCTAACCATACCTCAGCTTAAACCTGCCAACTTCGCCGAGGTCCACATTGCCATCATCTGCCGTGAACTTCTTCGCGGCCTTGAATACCTGCATGCTGAAGGCAAAATTCACCGAGATATCAAGGCCGCCAATGTTCTTCTCTCCGAGGCAGGCAAGGTCAAGTTGGCCGACTTTGGCGTCGCCGCCCAGTTGATCAACATAAAGTCCCAGAGGAACACCTTCGTCGGGACCCCTTTTTGGATGGCGCCCGAGGTGATCCAACAGGACGGTTACGGCTTCAAGGCAGACATCTGGTCCCTCGGCATCACCGCCATGGAGATGGCCAACGGCGAACCCCCCCTGGCACACATCCACCCGATGAAGGTTCTCTTCCACATCCCCAAGAACCCCCCTCCCCGCTTGGAGAACAACTTCAGCAAAGACTTCCGAGACTTCGTCGCTCAGTGTCTCGTCAAAGACTCCGACCGCAGGCCTTCGGCGAAAGATCTCCTCCGTCACCGGTTCATCAGATCAGCAGGCAAGGTGGAGGCCCTCCAAGAGCTCATTGCTCGCAAGCAGATGTGGGATGCCAACCAAAACCGAAAGTCGCACCCCATCTTTTACCAAGAGACGCTGCATACGATGTCGCATAGGGACGACTCGGATGAGTGGGTGTTCGACACGGTCAAGTCGGTGGCGCCCAAACGCCCGAATGGCCATGCACGGAAGCCGTCCTACTTTGCGGCAGAAGAGGCAATGCGCCGCCTCGACCTCAAGGACGCTCCGCTCGGCCCCTCGTCTCCCGCTTCCGGAACCGTCCGCAGATCGACTGTGCGCCGACAGTCCTCGGGCCGCCAGGCTTCGGGCACACAGATCCAAGCAAACGGTTCACCCCGCTCGACCGTCGCCAGACGACCCCTACAGCCAGACATGTCGTACGGCAACTCTGGCTCTTCCGTGCGGCTCTTCCGCCGGGTGCCCTCGGACGGGTCTACCACGGCCTACGAGGACACCTCCCCCGAGGGAACGTATGGCAACGAAAACAAAGCACCGCCGCGGGCCTCGGCAGTCGAGCCCAGCAGCAAAGAGGCGTTGCTCGGCCGGCGACTCTTCAACAAAGCCCTGGATCCCACTCTTGCCGAACTCCACGCGCAAACGTCGGGCATGCAGAAGCGGGAGGCGCTGGCCAAGCTCACAGATGCGTTTGAGTTCTTGGATTCAGTCGACCCTGAAGGTGCCTACCACCTGATGCAGAACCTGATGACTGCTGTGTCACAGGACGCCAAGCTGAATGCGGCTCTTATGCCTCAACAGTCGATCAAGATGCCGTCCGAAGATACACCACAAGGAACGGTCATCATCAGGAGCGCTGCAGCGACGCCATCCTCGGGAAGCCCGAGCAAGCTAGTGATGGCTTCAAACAATCCGCACCTGAAGAGCCATAGGAGGCGCAACGGGTCGATTGCCACGCCTGAGTCGGCCGAGAAGGATCGCGAGAGAGAAAAGGCGGCCGTGGAGGCCAAGTATCCCGGCCGTCAACCTCCTCCCGGCATGGAGCACTGCAAGCAACTGTCCGATGTGCTCTATGGTCGTTGGACTGAGGGGTTAAGAATCAGGTGGCCAGCGGTCTAGTCACAGCCATGAATGGCTCGAGATGATCGCTGAGGGGGACCATCTTTGAAGATTGGCGCAACATTACTACTCATGAGAACACGCTGTATGATGAGAGTGTACGACCACATCACAACATACTGGGTTGGACAGGACACACACACACACACACACACACACACACACAAAAAGCATCGGGAGAGTTTGCTTCTCTCCTTCTTCCATTCTTCGACATTCGGCAAGATTGGAACCTCCCTGGAGTTAGATTTTGCGGGGGTTCCCACTTTTTTTTCCTTCGGAGACGACGATGATGGACTCCCGACTTTGTAGCTTTCACGACTAATGACATCTACACGGCCGGTCCAGGTTCGTCTGCGTCTCTTGGAGGGGGTTTCTTTTTCTGGGCTGGGGCGTTTTGGGTTCGGATTTGCTTTGGCACTAGTTGATACCTTGTAGGTAGTGGCGTTGAGATTGCGTCTACAATAAAACGGACTTGCGCAAAGGTTGTCAGGCCCGATGCCAATGTGACTTTTTTTTTCTTCTTCCGGGAAGTGGTTGGCCTCTCGCGGTTTGAAGGTCATTTCTGATGCCTATAGTTCCGGCTCCGGCTCCGGCTCCGGGGCCGTGCTCTTCATCGAGAGCTTGATCCTCCAGTTGATGAAGTCATCCGTCAAGAGCTCACCGTGCCCGGCCTCGTCGATTTTGAACACCTCAATGGTCGGCTCCCCAGCCCGTCTGCGGATCCTCCACACGCCGTCGTCATTGATGGTCTGCCGTAACCCTGTTCATCCAGTCAACAGCCCGTTCTCTTGCGTGCAAGGTCTCCGCTGAGGAGCGGACAAGAATAAATAAAAAATGATGGGAGAGGGGGGCGGGGGGGTTTCTCACAAACGAGAAAGTCGGCGGCAAAGTTGACACACATGTCGGCGTTCCACGTCGCCTTGCCGCGACGCTGCACCGTCTCCGGGATTTTCTCCGTCTCGATCTCCTCGAGGCCCGTGAGGATGCCTTGGCGGTTGCGGAAGCCGACGATGATCTTGGGGACGCCGAGGAGGAATGACTGGATCCAGAATTTCATGAGCTTGCGGTGGAAGTTGTCGACGTCGCGGTCGTCGCGGATGGCAAGGCTCGTCTTGAGCTCAACCCAGTTCGTGGGAGCGCCGGGCTTCGAGGGCTTGGAGTCCCAAACTTTGTGTTCAGGTTGTCAGCATGTTCCCCGAGAGAGCACGATGGGCGAGGGAGCGCCGAGGGAATGGGGACGTACCGGCGTCGACTTCGCCGCCTATGCAGATGACGGTTGGCCCGATGCCCGTCCGGACAACGGAGCAGTACTGAGCTTTGTTGTTCACTACCTCCTCGTCCCTGTTGTCGATGTATTCCCTGGAAGTATCGCCCCAAGGGGCGGGGAGCGTCGCCAATGTCTCAAACTTGTAGCCTGCTTCCACGGTGAGCTTTCGCTTTCCCCCTTGCAGATGGGTTGTGCTCCATACCCCAGAACTGCATCACTTCCGGAGGGATCGGTCCCCGTCGCTGTTGCGCATTCTGTTGCTTTTGGGACGCGACCTTGTACTCGTGGTTCTCTTCAATGAATCTGGACGGAAGTCAGTCACATCGCAGTGACGTGCCGTTGCCGAGCGTCATACATGCAGTCCTGAGTCGGGTCAGCTCAGTCGAGGGTCAAGTCACGAATGGGGGGAGGGGGGTTGTTCATGCGCACTTGGTACAGCGTTGCGTTCATTTCGAATCTGGGCCTGCCGTCAGTTTCTGTCCGTACCATCGGCACCGAGATATAAACGACTGACCCGTCACGATCCTCAAAAGGTGACGCCATGATCTGAGCGGAGGTTAGCTGAGAGTTAGCTGATGACAACTGAAGACTCCTACCTTGGTCATCATGCCACGCCACGTCACAATCTGCGCGTCGATTTTCTCTCCTTTCTCTTCTTCATGGGCCTTGATAGTCCTGAGTAAGGCCCCAAGGTGCTCAGGCTTCGAGTCATCATGCTTGATGAAGCTGTCGTAGCCTTTGGATAGGTCAGTGCCTAGGGCTGGTGTATAGTAGTACCTCACAGAGGAGTCGCCTAGATGGAAGTCATGATTATCGTCGTATGAGAAGCATGCAAACTCCTGGGTTGCGTCAGAAGAAGCTCTCAAGAATTCGATTGGGGATATGAGCAGGAACCAATGCAACCAAGAGGGTCGTACCGAGGGACAATGGTGCATATGTGGTGTACATACCTTGGGTCGTTTGACCGGCTGGCTTGCAGCATAGAACCGCCCAATGGGCTGGATAGGGAACTGATCAGGCATGGCGGTAATTGCAGCGCAGTATACTGGCCCGGATGAGGCGGCGATCGAGGGGGCTTTAACTTCAGCTGCGTTCCCACCGTCAGGGAGTCAGGATGAAAATAGTTATGAACCGGGTCGACAGTCCCGGTCTTAGCATCGGAGTCGGGAGTTGAGAAAGGAGCGTCCGCGGCGCGTGAGGACGGGGGCGGGCCACTTGCGTCGCATGGGGGCCGGGGAATCGGCTTTGACCACTGAGGTGAACCACTAAATGCCCAAGACCAAATCCAAACATCGCTGAAACGAGCATACGAATGGCTGGGCTGGAGTCGTCCGTACCCCCCTAGCTAGGTCGCTGCAGCGGGGTGGGGTGCCGGCAGCACCTCGACGTCCCTTGAACCAACTTCGGCTTCAACGTCGGAAGCCTCTCTTTCTTCAACCTGACCACGGCTACGACAACATAAGGGCCAAGGAGGCTTCAAGATTCGCAACATACCGGTAATCTGAATATCTCTCTCTCTCTCTCTCTCTCTCTCTCTCTCTCTCTCTTCCCTCCTTCCTTCCACCTCGAAACCCCTCTCCAAACTCGCCAACTCTTAGATTCCCTGATCCGCGATGCGATTTCCCTCCCTCCCAACCGCCTAAATCGCCATCCACACCCGCGCCTCCATCATGTCGAACCGGTACGGTGGTGGTGGTGGTGGTGGCTACCGCAACGGCAACGGCTACGGCAATTTTGGTAGGCGCGAAGAAGACTATGACCCGTACGTCGATGGCTACAGCGGTAGCGACAAAGGCGACCGATACGCCGTTGGGTCACCGCCGACGATGAACCCGCGATCACCACCTTCCCTTCGAAGTGGAGGACCGCCGCCAATCCGCAGTCGTGAGCGTATCCAGGAGACGAATGCCGAGCGGCAGATTGGCCAGGTACTCGAGCACATTAAGCTGGAGTGGCCGGCCATGTGCCAGACCGACTGTGTGCCTGTCCAGCTTGCCCTCCAGCTCCTCGATACCAGCTCCGTCGGCCGCGCCCACGACTATACCAAGTTTCGACAAACACACGAATACCTGCAGAGCTCTCTCAAGGGAATAGTTCACGAGCACCACCAGGGCTTCAACAGCTCCATCGGAACGTTCCACAAGATCCAGGGCAGCATTCAGATGTCGCAAAAGCGAGTGCGCGCGCTCAAGGACTCTCTCTTGACCTCCAAAGTGAGCCTCTGCACGTCGGACCCTGACCTCAAAAAGCTCTCGGCCACATCGCAGGCATATGACGAGCTTCTCACAGCCCTGAACGAGCTGGAGGAGTTGCGCTTGGTGCCAGACCAGCTGGAAGCACGCATCTCCGAGAAGCGATTCCTGAGCGCAGTCGAGGTGCTGCAGAATGCGTTGCGAAAGCTGCGGAAACCGGAGTTGGACGACATTGGCGCCTTGAGCGATCTGCGGGGCTACCTCGCCAACCAAGACACGGCGATTATGGATATCCTGGTCGAGGAGCTTCACGAACACCTATACCTGAAGTCGCCTTACTGTCAGGAGCGGTGGCAGAACCTGACCAAGACTCAGGGCGCATTCAAGGAGGGCAACTACGAATCGATCACCATTGCCCCATTTCACCAAATACTGGACGCCATGGACTTCGAAGGGAAGGTGGCCGAGGATCCAGCTAAGAACCCGGAGGCTGACACGTTCTCCTACGTATCTCTGCTGGTGGAGTCCCTGAACAAGCTGGGAAGGCTGGAGACCGCCGTCGACACCCTCAAGCAGAGGCTGCCCGTCGAGCTGTTTACAATTGTCAACGAGACGCTTCGGGAGGTCGACCAACGGCATCCAAGCTCATTGCGCGGCGGCTCTGCCAACACCCAAGGGCTGCATATCTACGGCAACCGGGAGACGCAGATGAGAGCGGACGTCATCTACGATCTGCTGTGGACGTTGTTTGGCAAGTTTGAGGCCATTGCCGAGGGTCATCGCGTGTTCCACGAGTCGATCAAGGCGCTCATCCGGCGGGAGGGTGCCGGGAACAACAGTGCGTTGCTGGGAAGCTTCAAGGAGCTATGGAACCTATATCAAAACGAGATCCGTTCCCTGCTGCACAATTATGTTACAACAGACGCCGACGTGTACCAGTTCAGCACGTCACCAAAGCCTGGCACTAACATCAATGGCAAGAAGGACGCTGCTCGGGAACATCTTTTCAAGTTCGCCGACAGCGACCCAAAAGCGGTAGATATGACGACAGAATACGACGCTCTAGAGAGCATCATCCGGGCTGCGGTCCCCGGTCTGACGGACACATCTCGAAAACCCGGCGCTGACAAGAAGCGGCCGGTCCTAGACATCGGCAACACCAGGAGAGGCGGGCCCTCGGGCTGGGAGAACAAGCAGACGACCGGCACCTACAAGTCCCTCGTTGAGCCCAGTGTCTTCAACATGAGTTTGCTTCTTCCACCCACACTCGTCTTTCTCCAGCGCCTGAAAATGATTGTCCCCCCCGGCTCGGATCTTGCCACTAGCACACTGACGTCTTTCCTGGATAACTTCCTGGTCAACGTGTTCCAGCCCCAGTTGGACGAGACTCTCGGCAAGCTCAGCGACACCATCTTCGGCGAAGCCGACACATTTTTGACAGACCAGGAGTGGACCCAGGTCGCTAGGCGGCCAGTCTTCAAGGGTACAACTGCCTTTTTTGCCATCGTCACAGCTTTCTGCCGCATGCTGGGCACAATACCCCATGACCAAGCCCTTAGCACGCTCATCATCACCCAGATGATGAGATACTATGACCGCTGCTTCGGGTGGTACAAGTCGCTCGTGAGCAAAACGCAGGCGCAGGCGGGCGAACCCACGAAGCTGCGCATGTCAGCAGCAATGGCCTTGGAAGAGGGCGATGTCCAAGAGACGATAAAGCAGCTGTGGACATCGGATACGTTGGAGCGTGAGCTCTTGGAGAAGGAAGTCGGTCTGCTTATCGTCCAGACGAACGAGAAGCGCATGGAGATGGCCGACATCATCCAGGACAAGGATACCATCTCGTCGCTTTGCCTCCTGTACACCAGCATGAAATGGCTCGCGGTCAAGATCTCGGGTCTCCGCCACATCACTCGAAACGAGTCCGACTCGTCACGCCCACACCTAAGCCGAGGCTCGAGCAAGCGGTGGACGCTGATGAACGACCCCAACAAAGTCACTAACGATAATGGCCCTGTGTATCTCCCCATGACGCAGGAAACCGTCCAGTATGTTCCCCCTTTCTGACACCTTCCATTTCGACCCTCTCCCCGCTAACAGGACCGATAGGGCTTTCGACGGCATTGTCTCGTCCTTCGAAGAGCTCGCCGCCACCGCGCTCCTGACCCTCCATATGGAGATCCGCTGCGAGATCATCTACTCCCTCCGCACTGCACTCTCCACCGACACGGCGCCCTACCTCCTCGACCAGGAAGTCACGGAGCCGGACCCGCAGATCCTGACGCTCAACTCGGACCTCGTACTTTACGACGAGACCATCGCGCGGTACCTCCGCGCCAAAGAGACGGCCTTCATCCGCACCGGCCTGGGCCTGCTGATTAATGCGTACCTTGTCACCAACGCGGCCTTCGTGTCGCCCATGAACGCAAAGGGCTGCGGCCGCATGCAGCTCAACATCCTCGTGCTGCAGCAGAACCTCAAGAACGTCGAGGAGGGTGTCGACCTCGCGCGCGCCTCAAACTACTTTGCCCTCTTCGACAAGGGGCCCGACGCCATCGTCGAAAAGGCTCGTGAGGACAAGGATAAGGATGAGCACGCCGACACTTTCGGCTACGAGGAGCTGCGGACCTTGCTGGAGCTTTGCTTCAGCGAGCAGCTTGCGAACCCGGAGCGGGGGATCGCCAGCGCCGCCAAGAGGCAGATGGCGGATAAGATGCTGGGGCTCAGTGAGCACATGTGGCAGACCTAAAGCAATGATGGCTTCAGGGGTTAGTGTTTTGGGGATGAGGGGACGCTCATCGCGATATCCTGGTTGGGTTCAAGCATGCTTCCAACTTGCGAGGAGTTCAGGGGGGGGTCGTCATTATCATCCTCGTCGTCCGAGCGTGGGCCTATTATCGGTTCAAGGGGTCTAGACATTCCATCACGCGACGCAGACGGTGAAAACTGAGCTGTCTCGCCGTCGTCGGATGTATCACGAAGCGTCCTACATTGCCTGTCTTGAACAGATTTTGGGGGTATTATTCTTGTATCCGTAGTCTATAGCCTTTTTTCTTCTTCAGTGCCAGCAAACTTTTCCCAACCGACATGTACACACCAACTAGCTAATCCACACGCACCCCGTGAATATCTTTACGATCTTTTCCACCACCACGGAAAAGACAGCCCACCCTTTTTCATCCCCGCACATCCCATCAACCCCCCCCCCCCACCNCCCTCCCCCTGTTGATCTGCACCTTCTTGTCCTCACCGCCGCTGACGATGCCCCACGTCTGGTCCCACGCAAGGGCGAACACCTTTGCGCCCTCGCCGCCGGCGGGCGCCTTCTTGCCCTTCAGCCACTCCCTGCTAATGCTGTAGACGGCCTCGCTGGCGCTGCCGCCGCCCTCGTCCTTGGTGGCGGGCCGCACGCTCCGCAGGTCCCAGATCTTGACGGTGCCATCGTGTGAGGCCGAGGCCAGGCTGTAGTCATTGTCCGGGGAGGGCGCGAGGGCTGAGATCATGTTGGCGTGGCCGCGGAGGGTGAGAACCGAGGTGGCCGAGGCCGAGACGCGGGGGTCGAGCAGGGCGACGTGACGGGCGGTGGAGCCCGCGGCGACGAGAGAAGAGTTGCGCGGCATGGGTGCCAGGCAGAGGAGCGGGTGGAGCGTCGTCAGGGTCGAGACGACGGAGGCCGTTGTCAAGTCGAGGGTACGGAGGGTGTGGTCGGCCGAGACGGAGTAGGCGACGGTGGGGTCGGTCGGGTGAAAGGCGGCGCCCGTGACGGAGGCATCGGCGTGGGCGTGGATCATGGCGAGGGCGCCCTTCTGCGGCACCGTGACGGACGAGTTAGAGAGCTTGGCGCGCTTGACACTGCTGGCGTGCGTCGCGGGGATGTCGTCGGCGTCGACGTCCGGGCTGCCCTTCTTGGACGCCAACCAGAGGCCGACACGGCCGTCGGCCGAGGCCGTGAGGAGTTTCTTGGAGGGACCGTGGACGGCGAGCGAGTTGATCATCTTTTTGTGGCCGTGCAGCTCAAGCGTGGGCTTGAGCTCACCCGAGAAGCGGTCGGCCGACTCCGTGTACTTCCAGACGAGGACCTTCTGATCCAGCCCGACCGAGGCGATCTGCGACGAGGAGAGGAACTTGGCGTCCGTCAGGAGCTTGGCGTGGCCGCCAGCGCGGGTCGAGGGGGACGTCGCCAGGCACTGGCCGGAACCGTCCCAGATGCGCACGAGGCCGTCGTAGCCGGCCGAGAGGATGCGGTCCTGGCCGTGGGCGAGGGCGTCGCCGGACCAGCGGCCTGCGGCTGATGTGGCCGAGAGGACGTCGACGGCAGCGACCCAGTCGTCGTGCTCGAATGAGGCCTCGTAGACTGGGGGCAGCAGACTGCGAACATATTGCAGGGTAATGGTTGTCTCAAGCGAGAGGCCATTCTCCTTGAGGTATTCTTCGATCGTGGTTCGCAAGAAGGTTCCGTTGACGAGGAAGTCGAGGGGCACAGGCGACGACGTGTTGAGCATCGACTCGGAGTTCAATATCCTAGACAGGCCATATCGCTTGATGTCTGTGGAAGGGGAGAAACATGTCAGCTTCTGTCAATACGAAAGAGCCCCCCATTGGGCCCCCTGCGATGTCTCAGTACATACCTGCTGGCACGATCAATTGTCTCTTGCTCTCGTCCAACTGAAGGTCTTCGTGCGTTGTCGTGAAGTTAACCTTCACCTGGGCCGCTGAGGACTCCATTATGGGCTGATGAGACTCTTTAGGATATATATATATATATATATATATATATATAATACAGCGGGGGGGTTCTTGGGTTGGTCAAGTTTTATGACGAAAGATGGAATCCGGGAAGAGAGTTCCAGCGTGTCTTGCGATAGATTGCGTACTTGAGAAAGTGGTTGTTCGAGGGCGAATTGTGCTGTTGAGAATTGGGAAATGCTGGTTGTTCACCAGGACCTTTTCCCCGACCAAATTTTTTTGAAGCTGGTTGTCAGCCTTGCAGAAATATTTAACCCCGCCGTATCATGACTATCCAATCAGTGCTTCAGCGCAAAAACTGACCTAACGGTGCCCCGCACTCAGTGCGCCAGGGCATGAGAGCTACTAAAGCGGGACCCCTCAGGGCCCCCAGCATTTGAGAGTGAGACCAGGCCAATCGAGACGTGGTAGTGTTAAGAATCCAAGAAAGGTAAGGAGAATCTGGGAAAGTGTGTATTTTTGTATTGACTGCTTGAGGCTGAAAGCCTAATGATCTCCTTCCGCCAGACCCTTTTGTGTAATCATACAAACTAAAGGCATGTTGCCCGAAAAGAAAAGAGAGGATCCACTGCCAAACCTTTTTCTACTTTATCCTTCTTCTCACTGTCATTTTGATGGGGGGCGGGAGGGAGGGTTGGTGGTCATCAACGGCTTAGACTTCGTTGGCAGCAGTAGCTTGCTCCTTGTTCGCCTCAAGGATAAATGCCTCCTCAATGGCCGATCGTCGTCGGAACACTCTCAGCCATCTCTCACCCCATCGGCGGAGTAGAGCGTCACGCGGGCCGGCGCCATCCACTTCCTCCATCATCTCGTCCTTGCTGCCCGAAGCCCAGCTCACCAAAGCATCCTCCATAGACTTGAATAGGTCGCGCATAGCCTTGGTCTCCCTCTCTTTTGCTTCTTCGTCCGCCTCGGCTTCCTTTGTCAACAATTGCCTGACCCGGCCCGTCACCTTGGCCACGGTTCCGAACACTAGCTCGAAGACGTGCGGTTGCGCCAAGGCATCGCCCGAGGACTGTCCCTCGACGTGATTGCCGCCCACAAGGGCCCACTCGATGACTGTGGTGGGCAGGAGAATCGAGTAATTCAGGAGCTTCTCAACGATCGAGATGGCAACGCCGGGTTGTGCCGCCCAGTACGACATGACAGCGGTGATGATTTGGGCTTTAGCCACCTCGGATGCCGCGCCTACATCGAGCAGACGGTCCTTGGTGCGTTCAATACACGCCAGGACGTGACTGAGCGATTTGGATCCAACCCAGCATACGGCTGTAACAAAAATGTCGGTGCTTGTCACCAAAGGATCCAAACTGCGCTCTATCGCAAGTGAGTGGATCCGTTCAATGATCGGCTGGAGCTCTTCGTCTGGTGCTTTACGTCTCAGCAACGCGGCAATCTCGCGGCCCTCAGCTGCAAACGGAGTGCCTAGTACATGTTAAATCCTCAGATAGCCGTCAAGTACAGAATCATTACTCACTGTCATCATTAAATTTGAAATCTGGGACATCTTTCTCCTTCTCCGGTCCAATCAGGGGCTGGTAGGGCTCAGGAAGCGTGCCCTTGATGCGTTGCGCGAAGCTGAGTCGGATTTCCTTATCCAATGCCCCGATGATGAACGCCTTCTGAGGATTGAGGTCAGGCAGGTAGACATCGTCGACCCACTCCGTCCACTTCCAAGTGAAGCCAAAGTTGCTTAGGTGATGCGAGAACCAATCAACGAACCTCTGAGAGAGTTCGAGGTCCATGCGACTCGAGTTGCGGTACATATGCCGGATTGCTCGACCCAAACTGGGGGCAATGGCTGCGGGTGCAATCTTGCACGCCTCGGTGAGAACTGAGTGGTAGTAAACGAGCTTATGCTCAGGTGTGGGGAGCTGAAAGAGCTGCGAAAAGACGGCGTCAACGGCCACGTCCTCGGGCTTCCACGTTGAGCGGCCACTTTCAATATCTCTCAGTCTGTCGAACGGAGTGGCTCGCTTAACGAAGGTGGTGTCAGAGAAGTAGCAGTCCAAGTCGATAAGGTATCGCGCAGTGACGTTACGGTTGTAGTCCAGAATGTTGATCGTATCAACTAATCCATCTCTTACCAGCGAGGCAGCGATGTCCGTCACAGGCGGCACCGACTCGACCTCTTGGTTGCTGTAAACTGAGAAGTAGACTTCGGGAAACAAAGGCCGAGAACCAGCGACGATTTTCTCGGGAACCGCGATCGGGGGGAGGCTGTGCTTCGTGGCACTGTCCAGCTTCTCCTGTTCCTCGATCTCCTCGAGCGGCAGTTTCCATGGTCTAGGAAGACAAGACAGTTCCCAGCCGTTTGCCGCTTCGTGCTGCAACTGCTTCTGGAGCAATGCGATCACGCTCATGGAGCCTGTGGGCTGATCCTCCTTCTCAGGAATATACGGGTCGATGAGTGCCTGCAACGCGTGAGGCTCCGAGGCAATGATCTCTGTCTTGTCCATTAGGTCGGCGGCCTTCTGCTGCCACTGACCAGGGGCCGCTGCCATGATGTACGGGATCGTGAGAAGGATTATCTTAACCAGCTCGGTGCCAATCGTCTAAAGAGAATCAGTCATCTCAAGTAGCGGCAAAAAGAGTTCAGGGTGGTGCCTACGTCATCAGAACTTGCTGTTTGCAAGTCGCCAGCCCGGCTGAACAACTCCTCCAGGACGGAGAAGACTCCCTCGCCGTCGAGAGAGCTCTGCAAGCAAGCCAACAGCTTCAGATAGAGCTTCACATCCCGCCATTCGCCGGATTGGATCCTCTCTTGAATCGCGGCGCTCAGCTTCGCCAAGATCTCGTCTACAATCTCTGGTTTGAGCGTGTTCACCAGAAGGATCACACCAGCGACAAAGGGCGTCTTGAGTGGCTGCTCCAACGAGAGTTGTAGGACGAGACTGATGAAGCTTTCGCGAAGCTCGACGTCCTCCGCGTTCTCAGCAACGACGTGAGCGATGCCTTGGACCTCGTCATGCCACCGGCGGAGAGGTGATTCGGCAAGAGAGAGGAGCTGTCTGCGAACCCTCACGGGGAGAGGCGCGGTATCGATTCTTCGTCGCGATTGTCGGTGGTCGTTGTCATCGTCGTCTGTCCCCGCCAAAGGCGATTGTTGAGCTTGCGCTGAAACGGGCACAAGTTGAGACAGGGGAAAGCTTACCTCGATACCTTCTCTTCCTGTTGTTGTATCCGCCGCCGCCGCCACCACCACCGTTGTGGCGCCTTCTCTCGTAGTCGCCCATGTCAATGAGGTACAGTTGTATTAATCAGGAAGTGTACCGCGGAGGTGTCGAATATTTGCGAAGGTCAATGGATTGGCTTTGATGAAGTTTCTGGTGAATATTCGTGGCCTCGATGTAGGTGATAGGATCCGTTGGTAAAAGTTAGGTATGGCGGAGGGAGACAAGCTTCCCCTGCTAGCGACGCACTGCAAAAACGTGGACTGCCGCGTCTATTGGCCCCGGAAGCACCTGCCTACAGAGAGGCGACGCATGACTGCCTGAGGCAGAAACTGGGGCACATGGCTATTAGTATCCGTACGGAGTACACAGTGGGTAGAACCGATCTTAGCTCCAAAGTACTCAACCCAGCTAGATACCTAGGTAGCAAAGTTCATCTCAGAATTCAGCATATCCTTTCGTTACCTAGGGAAAGGCATCTTGCCACTTTATCCTGAAGCACCACTGAAATCTACGAGACGAAGAGAGGAAACGGAGGAGAGCGAGAAGGGGGGGGGGGGGTTAAGAAAACCGTCGCGAAGTAATCCTTTAGATTGAAAAGAGTGGATTGATTGCCTCGCATTTGTCCAGCTGGGCCACTCTGAGCCAGATAGATTCATGACAACAGCATTCTTTCCCATCGTCTGAGCAAAGTAGCCAGTCCCAATCCTTTTAATTGACCTCCCTGGCTCGCCATCGTTGCGTCGCCGTGAATAAACAGAGAAAGCCGAACTCTTTTCCTCGGAATCATGCCTAATACCAACCCGGACCTGCCGCCTCCGTCTCCCAACAAGCGGGTGAGGGCATCTCGACTCCATCCAAGCCTTCCACCATTCCCTACCAACAACCATAGAAGGGTCCACCTTCACAGCAATCACAGCAAGTCCTCCTCACATCTACCGAGTGCCGAGAGGTGATGAAGTCCCGCTTGACCTAGACGAAGTGATGAAAAGACGAGAAAAGGTAGGCTTGGACCATCCAGAAAATCGCCCATCGCGTGGGGAAGCGTTTTCGGTAACATGAGGAAGAACAAAGTGAAAGCCATATCGGGTCGTACGCCAGGATGTGGTCCAGAACCCCTTCTTTTGCGATTTGCAAACGATGCAGCCTCCCAGGGAAACGGTCAGCAACAGATCGCATAATCGAAGTAGACGTGCATCCATGGGCCAAATCTCGTCATGCCTCCTCCGTGTTAACGTGGGACGCTTGATATTCTTGAGAAGCACAAACACCTCGCACGTCCTAGCCAGTAAGCCTCTGCACTTTGAGCGATCGACGCAGCTCAGCCACTGGTCGACATTGCACGTGTAGCATCTTAACATCATTCGATCGGATCTGCGGGTCGAGGCCGATGCCCCTGCGCTCCCGTGCACAAGTTCCATCTCGATATGCGCTGGTGGAACAGTAGGTCTGCGGCCGAGAAGAGTCGGGGACGGTCCACGAGTGCGTCAAGCTCCTGGACAAGAACTCCGGCTTGCTCAATCCAGTTTGGCTATCATGTCGGCCTTCGGAATCGGAGTGAAGTTATCAATGTCCAATCCCCTCCCGGCCAGGACTGATTTCATGTGAGGGGGCACCAACTGGTGATTCAGGCTCGGGGCAATCGAAAGCTCTATAAACGTGTTAGATGCAAATGGGGGGAGCCAACAGCACCATCTTGGGGCTTGGCACATACCGTGGCGGCTGAAGTCAAATAGAGGGGGTAGATCACGAATCTCGCCGCTCTGGTGTCGGGAGTCGGGCAGTCTGGTGTTAGGATCTCTCAGCTCGTCAAAGAACGGGTGAACCATGGCCTCGACAGCGGCTTGTCTCTCTGTCGGAGTGTATTCGAGAAGGCGCGCGATCAAATCAATCGCATTCGCATCCGCCTTCCTAAAGACCTTGGCGAAGGGATGCGGCTTGATTTGGGGGAACTTATGTTCCATGTAATTGGGGTTCATCGTGCGGATTTGCTCTCGTGTAGGCGTGCCAAGGACCTTAATGATCTCGACAAGCTGGTCGATGCCTGATTCTCCGGGGAAAAGAGGTTGTCCAAGCATGAGCTCTGCCATCACACAGCCAGTGGACCACACGTCTGTTGGGCTCACAAATTAGTACTACAACATGTTTAGGCTCAGCATCAATTTACGTACCAATCTTGGTGGTGTAGTTCGTGGCGCCAAAAATAAGCTCCGGTGCTCGGTAGTATCGTGAGCAAATGTACGACACATTTGGCTCATTCTCGACCAAGATCTTGGCGCTGCCGAAATCACAGAGCTTCAGAATACCCGACGTGGGGTCGAGAAGGAGATTTTGAGGCTTGATGTCACGATGGCAAATTCCTTGCGAGTGAATGTAGGCCAGGGCGCGGAAGAGCTGGTAAATGTAGAGCTTGACCTCCAGGATGGGCATTGTCGTCTTCATCTTGTTGAAGAAGCGGGAAGCGCGGTAGACCGTCTCGGGCACGAACTCCTGAACGAGGTTCAGGTAAACCTCATCTTTCTACACTGGGTTAGCTGGGCGACTCTCTGCTGCCGGAGGCTCCTTACGCGTTCGCCATTGGAGTAATAGAAGGCCTTTAACTGCACGATGTTGGGATGCCGGACGATCCGCATGATCTGAAGTTCACGGTTCTGAGGTTGCTGTCAGCGCACTGTGACTGGAAGGCCGAACCGAACGGCAGAGGTTTACGTACCTTGAATCGCTTGTCTTGGAGGACACGTTTGATAGCCGCATCCTCTCCCGACGGCGAAAGCTTGGTCTGAAAGACGACACCGAAAGAGCCGTTGCCCACAATCTTGCATTGAGTGTACTGGAGGTCTCTCGTTTCTCCAGTGATCCCGTCCTGGACCTTCTCGCGAATGACCTCTGACGTACGCGTTAGTGTGGTACCGAAGAATAGATTTTGGGAACTGCCGCAGCTTACCTCCCATTCTGAGAGTGTTGAAGGCGGCGGGGCGATTCTGCGCCATGGCTCGGGAGGTGTTGTCAGCACGGCAAAAGCCCTGCTATTGTTGGCCGACGTTGGGCGAAGCGAAATCGACGGGAATGAGGGGTAACGGATCCGAGACTCGAAGGCGGGCCGTGATGGGCAGCAAGGACCGACAACTGTGTTTCGTTGATGTGGAAGCCGTGCAAGGGTAATTGCACGATAGACAAGTTGGAGGCCGACGAGCCAATTGCTCGTTTCGAGGCCCAAAGAGAGAAGAGTGCAGGTGTGGTCGAGAGACGAGCGGAGCGGCACCGGCAGCGGATTCGTGTCGGATATCGGGCTTTGAGGCTTCCCCAAGTACTGAAATCAATTGCACTATCGAGGTGGACGAGCAACCGGTAAGGAGCTGGTCGATTTCATTAGCAGGGCGGCAGAGAGATGTAGGAAAAATCAATATGCCGATCGTGATTGATGGGGCGAAGATGGGCAGGGTACTGGCGTGTCGTGCGACGAGCAATGATGAACGAGGATGGCGGGCGATGGGTGCGGGGCGGAAGGTATTTTGACAGGGAGAGAGGAAGAAAGTGGCAGGGAAAGGGAATATGAATGATGGCGACGATGCGAGAGGAGCGAAGGAAACAGAGGTTATTGGTAAGGTAGGCAAGGTGGCAGGGCAAGCCGGAGCAAGAGAACGACAAGGACAGAACAAGCCAGGACAGGAATAGGACGGGACAGGACAGAGAGAATAGGAGGGGGGGTGGGTGGACAGTGAGATGCGCAGCACTATGCATGCAGTACGCAGTACACAGTGAGGTGATTTTCGCTCAGGCAGAGGAAAAATGCCAGGTACGTGCAGACCGGTAGCGCGAGGCAGCTTCAGACATAATCCTTACGCGGGGAGGATAGGTCACAGCAGCAGAGCAAAGACCACTTCTCGTATGTAGGTGAACGAACTGGTGACGACGGGCCGAGAGACAGGGTAAGGCACGGTGGGCTGTAATTGTGTCGGAGGGGGGTCGTGGTGGTGGGAGTGCTGGAGGAGGCGGTGGTGGGTGAGAAAGGGGGGGAATGTGCTGATGACGGCACAGCACGTCGCTGAGGGGCAGGCCGACCAAGCTCAAGGATCGTGATGTTTCTGTCCCCGTGCAACACAAGCAGGGTATGCCGGTGGGGTTGGGATGAGAAGGGCGAGAATTACTCACAGGTACTGGCAATTGTCGAGGCGGGATTGCAGAAAGAGGTGAGACGCGAAAATGGGCGAGAGAGAGAAAGAGGAACCTCCTCTTGTCTTGTGCTGCTTTCCGGGTGGCTGCGTGGGAGTGGGAAGAGAGGAAGGGGGCAGAGGCGGTGGCTGCACTGCTTGAGCGGCTGGACCAAGACAGCTGTTCTCCAGGCGAAGACAGACGAGATCGTGAGTTGAGAGCCGAATCGTTTCGAGTGTTGCAGCGCGGGATGGGGCGGACCGTCAACAGCTCTGCGTGGCTGTTGTATTTCCTTTGGTCTGTCCCTTATGCTCCTCTTTTTTTTTTTTTTTTGAGACGACGGATATCGAGAGCGGAGGCCGTTTGTCAGAGAGAGAGAGAGAGAGAGAGAGAGAGAAGAGAGCGGGAGTGATGCACGAGAAACGTGTGGTGAAGTTTGGGTACCTGAGAAGTGGGAGAAGGAGGATGTTGTCGCGCCGTTTGGAGAAGCGCGAGGTGGGTTGGTCGATGTAGGAGAAAGCAAGAAAGGTAGGGGGGTACTTTGCAAAGAGGGGCAGCCAGGGTGGTTCGTGCTTCTTGTTCTTGCAGCTTGAGGCCTCGCGGACCACACGGCAGGGCAGACTAGCGTGCGCAGCTGGACAAGGAAATGACGGAGTGTGTCCCAAGTCCACCCAAGTCCAATGACTACCTGGTACAGGGGTGGCGAGAGGAAGCAAGTACCTGCCTACCTGTGGTGGCCCGGGAACGAGTCTCAATGTACATATATAAAGGAGTAAAAGATGGAACGGGAAATCGCCAACAGTAAGTTAATGTGCTGCTGCTGAATCGTATTTATGCTTTGCCATATGGTTGTTAGAACTTCATCAGCTTCCCGTTGGCATTGTTTTCTCTTCGCATTGACTCTCATGGGTCGTGTTTTCGAGATGCGCACAAAGCAAACGCGCTGCGTGTCCCCTTCTTCTGATATACTCCATCCCAGGGTATGTCACGGCGTTGCGATCGGTCAGGGTCCAATGACTACGATGGCGTAGGAAAGGTAAAGTCGTTAAGAAAATTCCATCGGGGGACGAGGGGCTTATTGGAGAGACAGCGAACTGCGCGGAGGGCTTGGGCATAGAGGACTCGAGGAGGGTAGGTAGGCCGGTACGCCGTCCTCGAGGTGCCGGAAAGCATGGAAGCACAGAAGGCACCGCATGGCACAGACACAGGAAGCAGATTGCAAGGAAACTTGTAGCTGGTACTCGGTACTGCAGCCTTTAATTTTGGGTTTATTTCCCCCTGCTATTGGAGGTAGGTAGGGTAGGGTGGTGCTGGGTTGCAGATCCAGCCTGTCTGTCGAGTTGATTTCAACTCTACTCAATTGGCGAGCTGGTCCGCCGAGTGAGCTGAGTAGATTACCAACTGAAAAGAGGACAATGGGAACGTTCACCCAAGTTCTCGGCCCAAATCCAGTCGCTACTCACACCCAACGACCAGTAAGACAGTCTAGGTATCTCTCTCCTCCCTCCTCTTTTCTAGCACAGGAACACAGCGAGAACGAGGTGCTGCCGGTGCTGCACGGCAATGCTGGGCTCTCCTCGCTCGGCCGAAATTGGAATGGAAAACTCTAGTTTGCCAAAAAAAAAAAAAAAAAAAAAAAAAAAAAAAAAANCTCAGAAGAACCAATGCACGGTGTCAACTTTGACAAGCGCAGCCAGACAGGCGCAAGTGCAGTGCAGTGGCAAGTGCAGTCAGTCGAGGTCGTCATTTGGCGGGTGAGACCTGCAGACCAGAGCCACGACTGGCACACGTCGACTGGCTGGGTTGGCCGGTTTGGGTGGTTAGCCTTTCATCGTCGTCGCCTCCGGACAAGGACCCGCTGCACCAGGCTTGCTCATGTGCTCTTTTTGAGACGGGGAAGCAGGCGCTAAAACTCGGCAAGCGGAAGTCAAAAACCCAATGGGTACTCATGCTGTTTGTTATTCCTGCTGACTCCTGTCAGGCACTTTCCCACCAAGAGATCAGATCGATACGTACCTTGGCATTTTAGCTGCTTCCTTGTGCGTGCTGGCCCAGGTCGTCTCGAGTATGCGTCTGTGTGCCTACCTGACCTGCCTTGAAGAGACCTCACTTGTTTCTGGCAACCATGTCGCTTCTGCAGATGTGAGCCCGCCCTGGCCCGTCCTGATGAGGACACTTACCTACATGTCCGAATCCTTCGTCAAGCGTTGGCTGATGCTCGAATTCGATCATAATTCTGTACCAGAGCAGATAATGAGGGAAGGGGAGACAGAGCTCTGGTGGAGCACACTTCTGCCCCATGGGCGGATGTCGACCAACCCAGTAGTTCACAGGTGAAGAAGTGTCCAAATATAATAAATATAAAGGGAACAGTTTGATTATTCAGTGCATCTGGCTCTTCGTAGTCTCTACATTCTCCGGTTTCTCACCCAGCACTACGCAAAAACTGCTGCCGTCAGTCGCTAGGGGCGCCTATCCAGTAGGTAAGTAGGCAGGTACCTAACCTACCTTCTTGCCAGCTGGCCCCAGTCCAGTACTGCAGGACGCCAGTCAACTGTCGATGGCTGAACGGCCCCGATTCTGCAGGGTCCAGTCCTTACACGGTTCCTCCACCTTTTAACTTCGTTTTTCCTCCGCTCGCCAGTGCTCTTTGGATTGTGTGTTTATTTCTTTGGCTTTCTCCTCGCACTTGGTGGCCCGCCGCGAATAAGCAAGTAGGCGGAGGTCCATTAGGACTGGCCCTGCACGCTTCCGAGGTCATGCCCAGTTTAGCACTGCAGCTTTGCAGCGAATCTTCCGAATCGAAAGACCAAGGCAGTGTTTAAGACAGGGGTTGGGTATCGCCATCCCCGACAACCGGTAACACAGTCAAAGTCCAATCACCGATCACACGCAATGTTCGGCGAATGCACTGTTCCGCCATTGAATGGCAGTCAACCCTGGCTTTACTGATTCAATGAAGAAGGTTGGTTCACACACCAAAGGTGAGTAACACTGCCATCTCGTCTCCATTTCCCCTCTTCCATCGCCTTTCTCACCGTCGGATTCCACGGTTGGTGACAGGAACGCCTGAGCATAAGACGCCGAGTCGCAGTTGTTTCTTCTCCTCCCCTTGTGTACATGCAGATGACAACGAGCCGCCAGTGACGTTTGTCGGTTTTGGGCTGCGGACACAGGAGAAAGTGCAGCAAAAATTGCAGATCCCCTTGGTCGTATCACTCGCTGGATGGGAAAAGAATTTTCACGTCTTGCTTTCTTTTATATTGGGATTCGCCCGCAGCATGTGTACTGCACCCGGACGGAGTCTCGCGCCCTAGCGATTTCTGACGTTTCTGTTCGGCCACCTTCTAATGCACGACCAGGGATGTGTTCACTGGGTTAGACCTCGCCGAGCCTCGAGAAGGAGGGGGTGGGAGGGCTGGCGGGATGATGGAGGGATAGCTATGCCGGGTAGTCACTGGTCAGAGCTTCTGTGGCTTGCCCGCAGCCGACAGATAATCAAGAAAGTGGGAGAAAAGGGGAAAGCAATTGAGTCACCGCGCTTATCGCTTATTGCTTGTCAATGGGGTTGGAAAGGCTCCCATCAGCGGACCTCCTTCTCTCTCTCCATCTGTACAAAACGGAGACTCTGCCCAACCCCGCCAAAGAGACTTGTCCCAAGGACCTATGACGACGTGCCTATGTGTGGAGGAAACTGGCCAAGTGCGGGGGCATTGAGTCCAGCAGGAGGAGTTGTGGTTGTGGCTCGCGTCTCGTTGAGGAGGAGGGGCGCAGCACACTACTTACTAGGCATGTACAGTGGTAGAGGTGGAGCTCGACTTCTTGGTGTTTCTTTCTCCAAGGTTAGGAGGCCGGAAGTACCGCAAACCTAGACGGTTGAACACTCGACGCGAATCCCATCCACGTACATGCCATTTTTAATTCAGGGCCATGTGGATGGTTTGGAGTATATGTCGTTTAGGCACGATGGCAGCATCCCCCAATCGTGCTAATTTGTCCGCCGGATTCGAGATGCAGGCAGTGCGATTGGGGGCCGCTTGGCCTTGCCCTAGGAATCTACGAGCAACAGGGCGAAGTGCGCCGATGGTTAAGATCGGCAGACCTTAGCTGACAATGTGTGGATTTGGGCTACGGTACATTATTGTCGGGAGGGGCCAAAGCCATTGACTTTGGACAGACATGGCAGTCATTCGTCCGACCACCTGGCGGTTGTCGCAGACGAACCAAACGGCCTTCATTAGCTTACATCCAACGTTTGTTTAGTTTGTTGCTAGAGCATCGGTATCGCAATGGCTACGCTGGCACTCGCCGACGCTGCGCTCTTCGCCATGAACTGGCTTGGAGTCGTAGCCCATCGTCGCTCATCTTGTCCCCAAAGACTTTAAGTTATTATTTGCGAGAAGCTTCGACGTCATGGCCAGTCCAAGTTGCGGCTCCTTGTTTGGCACAATGACAGCGACTGAGAAAGGGGGGGAGACTCGATGGGGGGAGGCTGAATGAAGTCTTGCGTCGTTGAATCATGCAAAGTGGCTTGAGCCGCATTGGATCTTGAGCCTCCTGGCCAGCATTCTGGACAGCGACGTGACCATTTTCATCTCTCAAACTTCTTCTCGTCACGTTGCGTTGTCCTTGGTTCACACCCTTGTCCACGTGCTCCGTAATCGCGTGTTTGCACCCATGGCGAGGCTGGATGTGCATATTACCTAAGCTCCCGAAGCATGTGACATGTCTCATCCGTAAACGGTTAGACCGATCCACGGCGGAATGTCATCCAATAACCGCTTACAAGGCCTCGCCCAACCGGGAACTTGGGGGGAGAGGGAGGGGGCGGCCAAGGGGTTCACCTGCTGCGGGTTCGTTGGTGGATTGCGCTATGGGCTCCGTTAGGTCGACTGTGGGAACTGTTAGCAAAGGTACCTCTCTGCCTGGCCCGTCCTGCGCCGCAGCCCCAGGGTTCGGTCTGTCTTTTCTGGATACTAACAGGTCTCATGACCTTCTCATGCGACGCTAATGGCGGATTTTAGGTTCAACCTGGGCCATGAGAGGTCAGCAGCATCTGATCAATTTTCTTCGCGTGGCTCTGGCTCCTCTCCCTGCTCCATTTACCGCCATGCCTGTCGTGCCGAACCCGGCCATTTTGCTTTTGAATACGGACAAGTTTGACACGACATGGGAAGAGGAGCTCGGTACGGATATTCATTAGCGAATGACAGCATCCGTCGGGAAAAGGGGTTGCAATCTAGGCCGGCCGGTGCGCGACACCCTCATAGACTTCCCGGACGAGGCGACAATGCGACTCATCGGTTCCAACTCCGGCCACCTGGAGTCACCTTCACTGCCAGTCATTATCGTGTTGGTTGACGAGGCATCGAATGGTTCGTGAGACTCGGGTCAGGGGCAGGAGTTACAACCGTCGGACTCGCTGCCGAGACCCAAGGTCGCGAGGTTGTGTTTGAGCGTTTTCTCGCCGCCAAACAGAGCTTCACCAGGCCGGAGCTGGAAATCGAGCAATATCTGCCATGGGCATGAGACAGTATTCCCCTTTTCAACCCTTCCTCGTCATCGGACGCGCAACCTTCGGGACCAACATTATCCAACGTCCACCATCCATCACCGCCGACCTCCCCCCCGCCGCCCCGGCACACGGTCTGCAGCCGGTGCTTTATCTCTGCCGAACTGAAACCTCCGAGGGGCGGGCAACGCGAGCTGCCTTAACGGGACTACAAACTTGGATGTTTGGGTTCCAGCGGCAGCCTCACATAAGCCGCCATCCATCCGCAACGAAACATGCTTCCCTCCTTTGACCGTCCTGGGAAACTCTCCGGCTGGGCTGAGGTCATTGTTGATCCCACGAGCGAACCATCGCAAACGACCGGCGGGCCTTGACTCCGGCGAAGCCACGACGCACGTTGTTCCTTTCGCTGAGCTGGGCTGCTTGCTGGCTGGCTTACTGGCCCTTTTGGATGGCATGAAGCATGTTATTGAGGAGCCGTGGGCCATCCTGACTAATCCACGCGTTCTCAGTCGCTGCTGGTGCTGGCTTGTCTCTGTAGTTGGCGTCCTGGATTGGTCGGCCAGCCGGCCTGGTCCGTTCTGGCCAGTGTGGCCTGGCTAGTATTGCAGCGCGTCCGTCCAACAAACCTGCCCCTACGATGCGGTATTAACTGGCCACCACGAGGTCACGCCCAAAGTCACATTCAAGTTTTGCAACCGACTGGCCGATCATTGTCCGGCTACCGTGGCTGGCCCGCCACCGATGCCGACTCTACTTTCGGGTTGGGTTGTGCATCTACCTGATACGTCCGATCCGATGCGCTTTTCGCGGCCACGTGAGCCCCAAAGTACTGCGTGTCCGCACATACACTATTCGTACATGACGCCTGGTTGCGTGTATGCGCTTCATCACGGCCTTGCTTGACTTGCATCCAAGGTCTGCAGAGCATCTCTAGGGGGGAGAAGGGGCTCCATTCCTGTTGGTTGAGACGCACAGACGGAGCCTGTCGTTGGACCGCCGCGTGAGAGTTCCCATGCCGAGCCCCTGTCACGCACGCACCCGCTAACTGGCCCGCCCAGGCCATTCTTTGAATCCCTGAGCCGAGCGGGAATGCACTACACGGTACGGATACACCTCGTCACCAAATTCCTCTCGCCGCAACCGCATGGCCCTGGAGTCTTCCTCTGTCCGGCCGCCAACCAACGAATACACTAGCTGGTGTAGCCTCCTTCAGGGAAGGGAAGGGAAGGAAAGGGAAGGGAAAGGAGGTCATCGTTCGACGTTGTAGCATGTCGCACTCAACCAACGGCAAGTGGTCTATGAGAGTCGGGAGTCCTTCGTGTGGTATTCTACGGAGTACCATACATACACAAAATACCGCTCCCGCTCGGCCTGTTGAAGACAGGGAAGAGATGAGATATCTGACTGCAGCTACGCTACCACTCCGCCAGTAAGTCTTTTGGCCTCCTTCTGGGCCCTGCAACAAGACCGACACCCTCAATTATCTCCGTGCGCCGTTCAGGAGATCGTCTTCGGTAACCCAAAACCGAGGGTACAGTACAGAGTACATGTTGAAGCCCCGCGTGCCCCACGCTTGATGAGAGCGGGGTCTGGGATGCCCCAAAGCAGAGCGGTGCTTGAAAAGGACGGTAGACATGCCGCAAGAAAGACCGGCACAGCATACTGTCGTCCAGTCGGCGATGCGGCTGGCGTTGCTGCTGCTGCTGCTGCTGCTGCTGCTCCCTTTCGTCACACATTCTCGGTTGCAAGTGGAGAGATCTCAATCGTGTTCCAACTATCCGTACAGAGACAACAGACCCGAATTGCCAGTCTGCGTGCGGCACGGGCATCGGAATGGTCAGGGCACTCTTTGTGGTCCTCGTCATTGGACCGTTCATCACCAGACCTCTTCCTTCCCTCTGCCATGGATATGCCAAGTTGCAACGGCCGTCTGCAGCAGCAGCAGCAGCAGCAGCAGCATCTTAGCGGGGCTCCCCAAGGCCGCTTCCTGTGCTCAAAGGACGAATCATCCCCCAACTATTCCAGCTTTTTCATGTCTCAGTGGATCAATTTCCCATCGGTGAGTGTCCCCATTCCGCGGCAGCCACCAAGCAGCCATCAAGACTCACCTCAAGTCACCGGTGGCCAGGGCTGCCCGTACTCCAATCAGTACCAGTACTTGCAAGTGCTGCCAAAAATTAGTCTGAAGATGTTAGGTATTACAGATTCAAACGTCAATGTCGCAGCTCCAGCTCTGTATTACTCTGAGTCGAAAGGCTCCCATTTGATTGTCCCCTGCACACACCTGCGGTCGGCTGAAGGCGTGGGTAAGGTCAAGTCGGGATCGCTCTGTGTTTTTGACTTGTAAGCTCGAAGGGTTCGTGTTCCACCTGTGTATATGATCACACGCGCGATATCGCTAAAGGACCAGAGCCTCCTGTCCAACCGGACTAGTAGGTTGTAGCCTTGCCGACGAATTTTCCTATGTCCTTCCAGTCGCCCTCACCACTATGACATGAGCACACAGTTGCCTCTCCTCGTTCTCAGCGACAATTGTCATGGACTAAAGCTTCCCTGGCGGTGCTTCTAAGGCATGAGAAACTGGCATGGCAGAGTGGGCAAAAGATAATGTTCCGAAAGAGGCCTTTTCAGACTGGACTCTGTCTGAACAAGATTCCTCAACACATCTCCCGCCGTCACAGAGACGTTCGGTATGTGGAATCCTTGTATTCGCTTGGATCACGCAGCGATCCTTGCATCCTCACCGATGACCGCTACAGGGTGTGCGGATGCATATCAGACGGAACAATACTATTCTGACAGCATGCATCAGATGTCACTCTCGAGCAGGCAGGACACCCGACCCAGTGATTTACCAAATGCGAAGTCAATGTTTTCTTGCGACCCCCCTGGCCTACCCGGGACGAGAGCAAGACAGGCTTTCCTCTGGTCATCCGTCGATAACAACAACGACGCTTTACGCGATGAATCTCCAACAGGTAGCAGGCCCTGGTCCCCCCTTGTCGTTCCGGGCTTGCAGGGGCCTTGTGTGAGGCTGCGTTGCCTATGGTGCTCAATCTTCAGCCAGGTACGTGCATCTTACAATTGGAATTTCTATCACAACTGATGGTGGCCAGGCTGTAGAAGCTCCTCAGGCTGTACACACCAACTCGAGGTTGCAATCATGCACCTACCTTCATCATCTGATGGGCAAGACTAAGACTCCTCTTCCTCTTTGGCCCCCTTCATCGTTGATGTTTCCTTGCGGATTACATGCGCTAGGCCCGGCATTGGCTCAAATCGTACGACCTGTCGGTGATCTTGTCCTTAGCGAAGCATGATGCGAAAGCCAGCTCGGTCTTGCTCATGATTGAATCTTTGAGATCGTCGGTCCTGTCGTGCCCTACGGCGAGCCCGCCACTCTAGAGATCGGCTACAACCTACTGGTCTTCTTGAGACCGTCCGGAGCATCAGACACTGACTGGTCGCCAGCGAGCTGCTGTAAGTCGTCCACTTTGGTCGACCTGCATGTTGAGCTAAACCCGTATCACCACCACCAAAATCGACCCCTGCGCCGGCACGATACTTCATACAGGTCGGCATGGCTATGCTTGCTCTGCTCCTCCTGCGATGCTGTGCTGCAGAGCTCTGTGTCACGGCCGCAGAGATGTTTCATTCACCTGCATCATCGAGTTGCCTCAGACGCCTCGCCGCAGTGCGCCATCAGCCTTTCCGGGAACCAGCTGTAGCGCCCCGTCCAGATGGTGCCAGCGACATATTCCGGTGGCTTTTCTGTTTCACTCGCTATGGAATCTTCGGCTGCTTCTCCCATTGACTCTTGATCTGGCCCTACGGCGCGGCAATTGCTAGGCTTGTGAGCGATTGATTCTCCACCAGACAAAGGTGGGATCCAGATGGACCACGCCATCGAGGCTGGCGACAACCTCGAACGATCCCCGGTCGTCTGTCGCGATAACGAGGGCTTCGACCGGAGAAGGCGAGACGTGGTACTGACCAGGGAGGAAGTGGTGATTTGGGAGTCAGAGAAGCTGACGGTATGATGGATTGAGGCCCTCCCAGGTGCTTCGCAGTTGCAGTCGTTGTCGCCGCCCGCGAGTCGCGTCTTGTCGTGGCACCTTACAGCAAGCGCTTCTCACGCATATAACGCTGGGCACAAAAGCCTTTCTCCCGCCCAACAGGGTCGGAAGCACGCGGCGGCTCCCGGGCCTAAGGGGGTGTAGTAACACGACTGATTACTACCTGCCGATCACGGGCGGTTCTGCAACAGGCCCCGGGAGTGCGAGGACAATGTCCTCTTTCAGCGCAAAGTTTTCAACTACCCTTATTGGCATGTCTGTCTGTCCAGCCAGATTTTCTGACCGATTTTCGGTGGACACAATTGTTTGACCATGGCTCGCCGACGGGAAGGATAGAAAGTCGATGGAGACTCTCTCACTCCCCGCCCCCCCTACCCTTTAGGTCTGTCCCAACAAATTTCCCCCTTTCCCATTCACCGCTATGTTGTTGACTGGGTTTTCTGAGCGAGACAGCGGCTGCTCTCCCCTGTGTTACTCTGATGAGGATTTGCGCCTTTGCGGTCCAGTTCTTTGAGACAAGTGTCTTGGGGTTGGGTTTGGCTGTGGCCGGATTCTGGAATTCTTCCGCGACTCTGCATCGTTTTTGTTTCCATTTCCTGCGCCGGCTCTCATCGAGTCGGATGGAGGGGTCTCCCTATGTCTCTCTCGCCAGTTCCAGGGACGCCCAACATGCTTCAGGTCTGGGAAGATTCGGTGGCGAATGCCGTTAGGGGGGGTGATTCGGTCCGGCAGCCTTGCCGAACGTTCGTGGGTAGAAGGTTAAGGGGCTTCGGTCAAGACATCGGGTATGCGTTGGGTGGGACGTTCTGTGGGAGCTGCGCGGACTTCGTATGTGGCACGGTCGTGATGGACCTGGTGAGTGGCTTGACGTCGCGGACTGGTTGAGAAATAATATTCCAAGTGCTTCAACCGTACAAGGCGGTATGGCCCTCGCTCACCTGGCGACGAAGGTGCGTTCCCTTCGATTGAAGACCAACTGAAGCAAATGGGAGGCATACTATGATAGGTTGCCCGTTTGGCCTGGTGCCTTTGTGTTTCCTTTCATCCTCCCGGGGCGAAACTGCGCGGGCTCGTGTGATCGTCGTGCGTCGCTTCTTCCTGTTTCCAGACGGCGTGATGTCTGCCCGGATGTTGTTCTCTGGGCGTCTGGCACTTAGGCTCCTGTGGGCAATACCATGTCGGATGGTGTCGTCTTAATTGATACCGTGCGTCGAACGACCACGGATCGATCCTGTCGAGACCTGTTCTTGCCTGTCAAGAAGGCCGTCGGAGGAATCGACTTCACCCCGCCTTGCCCGTCATTCTCCGCTCGTCGACGTGCTAGTCGACTATTTCTTAACTTGTACCCCTTTATGTGTCTACGCAGTAAGACGGGGGGGGGGGGTCGCGATTGTTCAGTATTTGCGTGAGAAACCGCACTGTCGTCTGCCCTCTCTCCTCTCTCCTGCATTGGATGGCAGCGTCATTTCTCACGCGCCAACTGGGTAGCGAACGTCGACATACCAATGTCAGTCTTGGTAGCCGCGTTGACTCTGCGTCTGGTTGCTTCCCGGGGGCGAAACTAGTTCAGAAAAGCATTACACGTCACGTTTTATAATGGCGATATATATAGAGCTGTGGCCCCAGCGACTGACTGCTTCAAGAGACATGCCTTCCGGCTCACTGTCGTGGGGATACGACTTGCCATCCATACGATAGATTGCCTTGCAGTACAGCCTCGATACTTTTAGCTAGTTGCGGTAAAAACTGAATCATGCTATCGGGAAGCTTGATGGACGCTGGCTGGCTGTCTTGGGGGGTCCTCCGTGGTTCTCGTTATACGAGAGAACTCTTGTCTATCTCACCCCTGCCTGGCGGCAGAACAAGAGGGTACGGAATGTCCTAATAGTCTGGCTAGCACACATCAGGGCGGCCCGTCTATGAACAAAGATTGTATTGGCCATTATAAGCAAAAGACAGTCTAGTCTCCATCAATCAGTTTAATCTCTTGGACAACTTGCAAAGATTGAGTATGTTGCGCATGACAAGTCTAAGCGTTTTGAAGACTGCTTGGTCAACTTAAGAGGCTGTTGTTGCTGCTGGGACGGTTAGTGTTTAAAGCAACAACGAGAAACAACAACTGACAGTTCTTCACCAACGCCCCTAGTCTATTGTTGAGCTTAGACGACAAGCAAATGTCTGCGTGGTTGAGTCTCGACAGTTACGACGACTCCAGAGAGGCTCAGGGAGGACAAAACGGCGATACCGGAGGCTCCGATGTCCGGGTCGCTTACGCAGGTGCTTTGTGGCCATCACCAAGCAGCTACTGCTGCCGGCGGCCACGCCGTGGTCTTCCAAAACGATATGGATCGTTACTTCTGATCACAAGACAGACCCCTTCTTTGCCTTCTCGAACAAATAGTTGACGAACCCAAAACCTCCCCCCATGCTTAGGAAAAAGAAAACCGGCCGCTGGCAAAACAGTAAGCATTATGGGCGTCAGAGGCTCCAAAACTTTCGAGCCGTCGTACTTGGCATGCTTCCACTGGACCTGAAGCCTAAATCAGGATACTGCCCACGGACGCAGCGGAACGAATGGAACAGGGGATTGCTGGTCGAGATATTGACACACGGTCATCTCGTGTCAACATTGTCTGCGTTCCGAGACACAATTTACGAAGCTCTACACCGATTTACGGCAAGCCAACCAAACTTTCTTGACGCCAAATTTTCGCCGGCGTTCTCTCTTTCCAGCAGAGTGCTGTCGTGATTCTTCGTTAACGTTGTACCGAAGCCATCCGGCGATTGAGACCCTCCACTGAAGTAGAGCATTCAACAGGCACAGCCTAGGGAAGACACCCCCCCCNGGTTCTTTGAAGGCCTGAAGCAGGATGCTGGTAGACAGAATTGTAAGCTCCCGGTGGCACTTGGGCTCGGCTCAAGCAGGCAGAGAGGGCCTGTCCACGTGACAGCAGGCTAAGATATTGCTCCCCGTTTCCCTCTTCCGCAGCGCCCTGTACCCATAGCATCCATACGAGAGCAAACGACAGTCAGGCAGAGCCATTTAGAGACGGTACAATGGTATCCTAGGCCGATGTAGCATCAACCCCAGCACTTCCGTTTAGGGCTCTTTACACTTACCCACGCTACAGCTTCTATCCGCTGCCTCGACGACCAGACAGGCATTCGTTCTAATTGTTGTTGTGACTACGGCTGTATTTCCCGAAGAAGACTACCGCACCGCCAGCAGTCGACCAGGGATACCGACAGTTCCTTGCCATTGACTCCCCGACCTCACGGCAAGATCGAGCCTGCTGTCGGAGCTCATCCAAATGACGACTTGGCTGCAGACGGCAGTGCCGTTTCCGGACGAGGCAGAAGCCGTTGGCTTGTAGCAGAGCGTCAAGTTGGAAGGGAAGGAAAACACCAGGTAAATGATTCTAAAAGAAGGCTCACATGAGAACTGTAGACTATTGCCATGCCCCCAACGTCAAACCCATACGCCCCAGAGTCCTAGTGTTATGGTTTACAAACCCGACACTTGTCCCGAATCCTTCGGTCTCCCCGCCATCTCCACCTTCGAAACCATCCTGTCATCGCCCCAAGCTCTGATGCGCCTCCGGTTTCTCCACGGGGACCGAACTTTCTACAAGCCAAAAACGGATCCCTTTACAGGGCGAGGTTGTAGCTGTACTCGTCCTCCATGTTCTGGCTGACCCAAAGCACGACGCTGCTCAGCCCGACCAGCGCGTTGGCCACAACGTTCTCAATGCCCATCCCAAGCGCCGGCATCTCGACGTCCCGGACGACGAATTTGAGCACGAAGACGGTGACGCCACCCGCCATGCCGCCCGCGAGCGCTGCAAAGCCGAGGAACAGCACGACGCGTGCCTTCCACGCCACACCGTTGCCGCTGTACGAGAAGCTGTCCGCCGAGAGGCGTGCCTTTTCGACCGAGTTGATAATTAGCATGCCCAGCGACGAGAAGATCAGGGGCAGCCAGTCGACGAAGTTGATGTGCGTGTCGGAGCCGTTCTTGGCCGACTTGGACCAGACGGCCGAGTCGAGCATGACGTAAAATGCGATAGAGAACTGGAGGCGGGGGAAGGAGACAGTGTCAGCTGGTTTTCGAGTACAACTTTGAGAACCTGGAGGGATAGGAGTTTTGACGGGGGAGGGGGTTGACAGGCAGCGAGCGGCGAGCCACTACGTCAAACCGTCCCCGACAATGGATGCCAATTCCCAGGCAAGGACCGCCGCTTACCAACGCTCCGGCGCCATAGACGCCAAAGTTACGTGCCCAGACGCTGTTCAGCCATTCCGGCTTGCCGAACTTCCAGAGACGCTCCTCCTCCATGATTGCGTGTGTTGGTTTCCTGACGGGATGGGTGGGTAGGGTAGCTAAGTCGGCTACCGTCGCGGGACGGTTCGTTGGGGCACTTGGGGCGCTGCGTAGTATTTATTCCTCACGCGGATTGCAAAAGATTACGGCTGCTGGAGAAGCGGGTGTGTGTATGGGTTTGCGGATGTCGTGATCGAGATTCTGGAGGATGCGGTTCGGCCGGTGTCGTCGTCGGCGGGAGTTGGTCTGCTAGGTATAATAAGGCTTGGGGGGTGGGGGGCCTTGACGTTGATCCGTCACAGCTGAGGCGTCACGACCCACGATCCCTGTCCTAGAGCTCTGTTCGGATACTTCTCACGTGACACTTGGTCACGTGTCTCTATACCAAAGCTATCAGGACGGGCAACGGCGTCGATGCATCACATACCCGTCTAATTAGGGTAGTATCCTGCTTGAATCTTCACAATCGAAGTGTCAATGACTTTTCAGATCGTAAGAGCGACTGCCTGAGCTTTCGCCGTATCGATTGCTTGGTAAAGCATCATACATCCACTTAGGATACCTCATTACCAATTACAGCTCAACCTCCCTTGTCTCGACTCGATCAAGCCCGGGCCCGTATGCGACATCAGACACGAAGACACAGCGTGGGTCATCTGCCGTAAACCTGATCGGTGCGGACCAGGCTGTCGCGGTCGTCGAGGATCATTCTGGGCCCCGATTTGGCCCCGCATAAGCATGAATCGGCCTTAGTGGCTTGGAATACGAGGAAATGAGGGCATTCCTGCCACGCCCCGAACCCATGCGCGCTGGCGCTAGGTCGACCTATGCTCACAACGACACGAAGGCAGTCAAAAACTCGAATTGGCCACGGCCATCTCAGCCGACCTGTATTGCGTATTCACCCTACGCCCATCGGAGCGTTCGACATGCAAAAGTAGACAAGAGGTCCTAATAGTACACTAACAATTACTGGCACGCCTGTCATCAGCCCACCGAGTTTGTCGTCCCATACGCCTTCTACCAGGAGACCATAGTAGACAACCCCCGTCCAGGGACGACCGCAAAGCCGCCACCCAATGTGCTGTTAACACAGGTTGGTGCAAATGTACGTATCCGCGCAGCTATGTCCATAGACTGCAGAAGACTTGGAGCAGAAGAGACGTCCACTCTATGTATTCTGGTCTCGGCCCTTTCCAGAGAAAGCCCAAAGAGAAGAAGAAAAAAAGAGCAGAAAAAAGACGTCAGAAAAAAGCCCAGCCACCGTGTTCCCTGATGCTCGGAAAAATAAAATAAAAGAGTTTTCAATGTTGTATGAAACCCCCCCCTGCGAACGTCCTCTCGTAATGATCAGAGTCACGGACGCCTCAAACGCCGATGTTTTGCTGTATGACGAGCCTTGTCGCGTAACAAGGCCCCGAGAATAGGGGAAACCGTATCTTCGTTCTGTCGTATCCAGTTTTGCGCACCTTCTAAATCTCGATCTCCTTCATTGACTCCTCCGACACGTCGGGCTGCTTGCCGTTGGCCTTGCCGTTCGTCTTGGCGGCGGGGTTGTAGTTCTCCTTGCCTTCGCCCTCTGCGGTTTCAACGTGCGACAAGAGCGACACGCGTGAACCCTTGCCGTTGTCCTCGCTCGGCCGGGGGGTTTCGACTTCGACAAGCTTCGTTGGCTTAAGGCCGTTGGCCTCGAGGTCCGGCAGCGGGGTTTCCTCGGCCACTCGTGCAAGGGGACTGGACTTGCCGTAGCCAGGGCGAATTGGGCTGGCCATCGGAGAAGTGCCCCCCAGTCGCTGCATTGATCTTCCTCGTTGTTCGCCGTTGGGCTCGGTTGTCGGGCTCGAGTATGGGGAGTTGGCGCCGGATCCGGCAGGGGATCCGGCCCTGTTGGGGACCACAACCGACCTGCGCTTGGCAGCTCTACGGCCATACTTCTGGTCCACGCGCCAACGCAGAATACCGAAGTAGGGAGGCTCAACACGTGTCTCCTTAAACTCCCGCAGTTTGAGCTCGTTGGTCTCCTCATCCACAAACCACTTGCCACTGGAGAGATCGTCTGCGACCATGGCGAGGAAGTGGGCCCAGGAGCGAGCAATGACGTATTTGGTATCGTAGTCACGACCAAAGAGAATAATCTGTCCCCATCTTCCGTTAGGGCCGGGAGCAAGATCCACGGCCAAGTTATTACCACCCCAGTCGCGCACAAGAGGAATCCAAGCTGGGTGCGCATAGGAGCGCTGGACTGCGTTGGGAGGGACGCTCTCCTGGCGAGCGATGAGCTCCTGGCGCCACGAACCGTTGTTCGCGGCAGCAGGCGACGCCGGTGTCCTGGAAGAAGAAGCTTGGTTACTGCTGCCGAGAGCTTTGGGCAAAGCGGCGGGCCGGGTGTAGGCGGCTTCTGAGAGGAATTCGTGGTTGACCTTGCGCCACTGATCCCATTCCTGAACCATCTCCTCGCAGTCGAGTAGCATGGAACCGAAGATAATGCCGGTGGGCATTCCCAATCGCTCTTGGCCGTCGTGAATCATCAACGACTCTCTCACGTCGAGGGGCAGGGAGCAGTCCAGCTGATGCTCCAATTCGTTTAGGTCGTTGTCGGTGCAGCCCTCGCAAAGCTGGTCCCATAGCTCAGGGTAGTGCTCTTCGGCCCAGGCGTCGATCTTCTTCCACGAATGGGAAACGGGAGGCGGTGGGGGAGAGCCGTCCTGGAAAGACTGCATCGGGACATCTCCCGGACCTTGCAGCTCGAAGCCATCCTGCTGGCTCTCGCGTCGGGCAGATTGAGATCTCAGACCGGGGGAATAGGGCGCTGACGGGTTGGGACTGGTCGGGGTGTAGGGCATGCCACCGCCTTGGTAGCTGTTCTCGCGGGTGAATCTATTGTAGTCTTCGGCAAAGGGGGCGGAGACATCGGCGCGCGATTCAGAGGCGGTCGCGACGGAGGTAAGGATGCCGCTCTGGCGGTTCAGAGGAACGTGTCGACCGGTTCGGTGGGGGGAGTCAATGGTAGAGTCTAGGATACGTCAGTTTGATGGTGGAAGAAGAATACCGAAAGCGCGGTTGCCAAGTGTCCCAAACGTACGTCGGTCGTAGCTGGTCAGATCGTGCCAGAGAGAGCGAAAAGCCGCACCGAACCTGCCACGTCAAAGTTAGTGTCTCGGCCCTCCTCTGCGTCCCAAGAAAAGGGGACAGAACGTCAGCGATGATCGGATGTCGACATACGAAGACGCCATGACTGGCGATTGAGCCCCTGGTCGATTTGACGAGACAATTGATCCTGATCCGGGGTGATGGAAAAAGGGCGTGATCGGCCAGATGCGGTTGTCGAAAAACAGAGCAAGGGCAGGAGAGGTCGGGGGGGTTGAAGAAAGTCGATTTACCCCTTTGATCGTTGGCGCTGAAAGGGGTAACGGCCGAATTGTCAAAGACGGGTAAGAGGCGTCCTTGCTGCGGTCGCCTTGGTTTGATTCGGGAGGGGAGAAGTATGTACGACCGCGACGGGTTGTCGACTCGCAATGGAGCAAATGGGTAGAGGATAGGACGACACACAAGGCGAGTATGAAGCCTGAGCAGGGAATTGGGAGTTGAGAGAGGGAGTATGATTCCAGTTCCAAGGAGGCGCGGTCAAGTCAGGGGCGGGCCGCGAGGGTTGGATTATGTGTTTATGTCTGATGGGGGCGTGGAATTTTTAGAGTTGGAGACGATGGCGTAGGTAGTGAGCCGTCGCCCTTCCACAGTGCCCAGTAGGGGGTACAGAAGGATTGGATAAGGCGAGTGCGGCGGTAGCTCCCTGTACAACGGGACGGAGAGTGCAGAACAGTACCTAAGGTAGGTAGGTAGGAACAGTACATAGGTACCTAGGCTAGGGAGGTACGGATAGGCAAGTGTATGTGTGTGTGTGGGCCTTGGCACCTCACCGTCCGCCGGGTATTTCGTAAGCACGAAAGTGAGGTGGGCGAGGTTCTGTTCTAGTCCTTAGGTCTGGTGGATATCGACGTGGTTTGTGGCACTCCAGAGTCTAGGGGAAGGAAGGGGCCGCCCCAATGTGAGTGTTTCCCCCCCGTCGAGCGAGGCGAGCAAGGACAGCGGAACTGGGTATTAGTAGGTAATATGGAGGAGGGAGGAGCAAGGAAGGGGGAGGAAGGGGGTCAATTGAAAGTGGGACTTTCAGAACGGTTTAGGAGGGAAGGAAGGGGTCCCCTGATCTCTCCTTTCTCATTAGAAAAATATAACCAGAGCCTTCCCTGCCGGCGGAACAAGAAAGAAAAAAAAACACAAAATGAGGCGACGTAGCGGGCAGCCCTAGGTACCTAGGTGGACAAGAGACAGTGAGAGACAATCCGGGACGCCGCTTCGGCAGACTGCGTTCGAGGTGAGGGTAAGGCGAGAGAGTAAGTGAGACTTGGGCGGAACAGAAGCAAGCGAGCGGGTGTCGGGGAGGTCGGCGATGACAACGAGTGGGTTTGATGCGATGCCAGGCAACGACTGATATCTACGGGTGCTGTACGATGTACATGTGTCGGTAGACGTGGAGGGGAACAGGAACACCGGATGGAGTACAGCAGGAGGGAGGTTGGGAAGTTAAAACATTAAGGTAAAACGGAGAAAGTTGGCAGCGACGTCAAGATGTCCAGGCAGATGATGATTAGGAGAATGATTACGGAGTAGCTTGATTGGATCTTCAGGAACATTGCGACAGCGAATGCGACAGGGACTGTGTACCACTATCGACAAGCAAAGACAGGTATACAGCTAGCTGGTGATGGCAGATCATGGTAATGCAGGGTAGATTGGTTGGTACTTTGAGCATCTCTTGCGCTTGGAGGAGGGAAGTGGGATAGGGGATGGGATGGGCACCAACCAGCCTTTCCTTTCACGAACCATCAGCGACTGACCAAGTCCAGTTACTTGCAGACGGGGGACTCGGAGATTTGTGCTTCGAATGGGTGCCGCTCTATCATGATCCAGAGACCTATTGGTAAGTAGACAGAGATGATTGTTCACGGCGTTAGGAAGGGGAGGGGGTGTTTTGGAGGGTGGGATGGGCGAGATGGGATTGGATCCTTCATGCCTCCAATTTACCATCTTTTGGGGACAGGCGAGCTACTTCGACAGGTGCCATTCTGCGCTCAATGTTTCTTCTCGCCGCAATATAGGTGCAGAAATACCTATACCCAGGAACTGCCGGGAACCACGAGCGAATAATATAGGAGACAGGGATGGCTAGGCCAGGCGTATCTATGCAATGGCTGCCGAAAAGGACGCGCCGAGGAGACGGCGGGCGAGAGTAGAGGGAGTGGTGCACTGGTGGAGCTGTTCAGTGGATGGTGTCGTCGCGGCTCAGGAACGGCGTTACTGAGACCCCTGACTAGAGGAACGATTAGTGTGAAGGTGATAGCAACATACAGAGTACTTTGCCATCCACTGCACAGAGTTGGTCCAACGAGCGTAGCCGTCTAATACGCCACACGGGGCCCGTTTCTTTTCGTCCCGCTCCCATGAGCCTGGGCTCCTCAATCCGTCATCTCAGTCCAAACGGCTGCCTCAATGTACTTCCTTCTTGTCGGTTCTCACTTCTCTCATTCTCTGGTGCCGGCCACAATGTTCTATGTTTCAATTTGTCCTGTTTTATTCTACTCACAGGCTACGGAAACTAGCCATACTCTCGTTATCTACTGCAGCCAGGGTTGCAATGTAATGGCCCATCTCGACGTGGCCCCGTTGGACATCAGTCGTTGCGCAAGGGCATGAACCGTAATTAGATAGGCGATTCGTTTCCCCTCTCGAGCGCATGCAATTCACATTTCCAGCAGGCTTCCCACTCCCTGGACCGCATCAATTGCACTCATCTCCATCTCTGATTGCCGTCAATGGGGTCACTCCAATGACGCCCTAAAGCTCCTCGGAACATGCCTTGTTGGCGCCCCCCCTTCCATTGTAATATGGCTGAGATTGCTAGCTCAAGCCCCGACAGCCGCTGAGACGTCGGTCTCGGACTTGAACCAGACTGGTGAGAAACCGACGAATGTAAAAAAGAACAAAGAAATGGTTCGTCTTCTAGGCGCATTCCACGAATTAACCGATAGGGCAGCAGAGACATTCCGCGTTGCCTCTCGACCCACCGGCGCCCGAAACGAAACCCAGACGAGCGGACTGTTTGCTGCTGGATCGCCAAATCATCATTGCCAGTTGCTGCTGCTTCACGGACCACGCCCCCATGTCATGCTGGAAGACGCCTTGAAACATGCAGGGCTCGAGATGAGTGCCGGCCATTCGACCCGGCCTCCCACTCTCCCCTCACTGACTCTTACACTGGAAATTTTCCGACGACTCCAGGTTAAGCCACCCCGACTCGTCTTGCGACAGAAGTGTAATAATCCAGGGTCGACGGCGAGGTGTGAGGCGTGCCCGGCGCCCGACAAGCGGAGCCTGTGCGCCGACGCCAGCTGGATGCGTGTGCAGAGCGATGCGCCGCTTGAGATAGCGCTGCACCAGGGACGTCACCCCGACGTTGCGCACGGCGACCAGCAGCCAACGGGCGGACGCTGACAGCGGCTGCGCGCTATTTCGATCGACTTGTTCGTAAGCTCCAACAGAAGGGGCAGATACCGGTAGCTATATGCCTACCTTAGGTACCTAAGGTACCTATAGAGAGGTAAGCGGGAGGAGAGGCTACACTAGCGCTAACGCAAGGACGTGGAGGGAAGGAACGTCTCATGAGAGGGAGAGCATTCGGGAGCTGTTTCGTGTGGCATCTGTTCTTCAACATTTGACTGGCCAACGTTTCTTTAGTGTATGTCTGTCTTCTTCTTCGGCGCCTCTTTTTTTTCTTCTTTTTTTTCCCTCGTGTTTCTCCTCGTCTCTTCTCATGGCTCATTGCTTGAGTCGTTCAACCCCGGCCACCCTGGACAGTTGTGATCTCACTGACATGTGGGCTCTCGTTGCGACATTTATCCAAGTCATGTCAGGCGACCAACGCTGCTGCACTGCTGCAGCCTCCTGTAAGTAAGTTTCGTGAGGACTTTCGGCTGGCTGCCTGCTGAGTGCTGAGAAAATTCCACCCTGAAAAATGTCGGCGGGGGAATTCCGGCGCTATGTGTCGGCGGCCGAATGAACCCGCGACGGCCAATCTATCATTCACATCAGATATTGCTGCGGTATCTATTCCAGTCGTTGGAGCGCCATCCATATCATCTGAAGTCCATGTTGGCCTGGTGGACAGCTGAAGCCATTTCGCCTTCGTTTGCGCACAAGACGTTCAAGGCCAGGCTTCTCGCCATCATCACCCATATATTCGCGATGAACGGTTGTCCTTGGACCCCTGTCGGATCGGCCTTCGTCCCACGTTGACCACACCGCCAGCAGAAAGTGGTCCCACTCCATGTGATCGCTGATACCCCCCCAGCTGCGGGATAGCCGATAACCAGGGCGTAGGTTCAGCTTCACAAGTCGTTGCTCAATGAAAGCCTTGAAAGGACACCAGTCCACAGCTCGATCCCGCCTGAAACTCCAGACCCCTCCTTTCTCTGTGGGGTGCCACCTGTCGATTGGCAGGATGTCTAAGGAATCAATCCCTTTATTCCAGCGCTTGAATCGACACGAACCCCGGGTAGATAGCGGCTATTTTCTTTTGTTTCTCCATGATACCTACTGAAACACGAGGCTTCTTGTGGCTCGGCTCTGACGACGAAAACCACCCGTTTCCCAAGCGAACTCGATCGTGTCCCTGATTTGAGATCGGGAGCGACGTCGTCATCTCTGGACCCCTTCCATTTCGACGAAAATTCGAGAATCCCCAACGACGTGCGGTGCAAATTGGGTGTGGCTTAAGCTTCAATCCGCCCCCACATTGGCGCCACTGCTCATTTCCCATCGCCATTACTTTCAGCTCGATACAGAGTACCATTCTTGGCCTCAACGACAAATTTGCGCGACAGCGTTGCTTGGCTATCCACCAGCCGCTGCGATAAGCTTTCGTCTTCCATGGGCCGATCGGGTGGCGGCATCCACGCGCGCTGTCGTGTGTTTGCGTCGACGACACAAGACATACCGTCGTTCGTGCTGGACCAAACGCTGCTGACAAGTCGCCTGCGGATGTGACGCTTACACATAGCGATCTCAGTGTGGAAAAGAGGCACGTCGTCGAAACACGAGATGGGAGTCCGTACACCCACTCCAATGTCTTGTTGTCTATCCTTGTGTCGCGGGCCGCGGCTGGCGTCTCACGCCGTGGCTCAGGCACAGAGAAGGCCGACGCCGAACCCGGGGTCGGATTCGCAGAGCCATCGGTCGCCGTTGCCCCCCCTGCGGCGGAGACCTCCATTGACGATGCATGGAAGATGAAAGCAGGCGCATTCGAATCATTGAAACTGCCCGAGCACATCGTACGAACACCGAACGCCCTCACTTGTTTGCAACACATCACCCATCCGCTGGCAAGCTGCCAAGAGGACGCAGCCTTATGAAGATTGATTTCAGACGGACCATTCGCAACTTCGACGGTGCACATGTCGCGTGGGCAAGATGAGACGATGGACGTACCGCCTGGAAAAGTCCGTTCGCAAACTACGACTGGTTCGGGATGATGTTCTCCTTTCGTGGGGGACTACCGAGGTCTGTCTGTTCGCTGCTTGGTCGCTCCGGATATGTCCGCTTAAGCTCGAAGCTGGCATTGCCACGAACAACCTCAGTCTGGTGTATCAAAGCAGCATATGATGGGACAACAAATCCTGAATGGATAGACCTGAGTATACACACGTCGCACGTCCAGAAGAGGGACGACGTTGCGGACGACTTCAGAGTCACGAGCTTAAACAAGACGCGTAACGGTATCACGCGATTCGTGCAACCCCAAAACGCCCGATATCTCGTCGCCCATTATGTGTTTTATCCAACATGGCATTCATTCCCCTGCCCGCCCACAGGCACGATCCGTCGTCAAGTTGCGGCATTGTGGCCAAAATGGTCTCTTGACGGACTCGCCCGTTGGCTAAATGCTTCGCTCGCTTCGTGACAACTGGCCCGCGGGCAGCACCCAATTCGCTAACCAGCCCAACAAGAACATCCCGATAACTGAGTGACGTTCCCTACCCTCGTTGCCATGTGCGACGACCTGTCGCTCCCCGATAGGTGTACGTTCAAGGGGCAAATCAACTTTCCTCAAGCCAGGGTTGAGAGTCTTCGTGATGCTCTTGAGTGGGCGGCCTTCTCTCACCCCCGTGCTTAATAAAAGTGTTGACAAGGGCGGGTATGATGACCATGTCACCCTGGTTACCAGACAAACATCAGATCACCGCGCCCATCAGAGCAGCTTCCGGATTCAAAGTTCCTGCTGATCTCTGTTCCAATCTTTCGTGGCCGACGAGGGGCGCTCCGACGAGTGCAAGTGCGCGAATGACGGCCCCCATGAAATGTCGATCACGAAACTCTTTCGAATGCACATGCAGGAGCTTCACACCCTCCTCGAGCTGACGTGCGGCTCGGCACGGGCGGCCAAGCGCGCGGCGGACTTGCCGGCTCGTCGTCCGAACCTGCTCACGCATTCCCAGTAATGGCGACGGAAGTGGTGTGCGCATGAAAATCGTGTAACCGATGCGGGTATCTCTATTGCGGTGAATCTGATGCTTAACTAAATAACCTTTGTTTTGTGTTAATGTTTTTTTGCGCTCGACGGACGACTCCCCCCCCCAGTCCCCGCCTCCCTCGCGTGACGTACGCGCACGCGTCATTCAGGCGATCGACGGTGTGCCGACGATGTCGGGCTTGTGAGCCTCCACCATCAAAGCCTTATATCTGCCCTGAAGGACTTCCTTTGGGAGGAGGTGCAGGATCTCGTTCCGCAGCCGCTTCTTGTCGAACGGCAGCTTCTCTAGTTTGATGGCTTCCAGAATGTAACTCACCACAGTGTATGTCTGCAGCGGCGGGTCCCGCAGGATCTTTGCGATGGTACCGGGCGGAAGGTCTCCGTTGTTCGCCCAGATGTAGTATGCTCGTACGGCGGATGGTGTGGCGCGAAGGGTCTTGACACTGGCCCGGTAGTTGACCAACTGTTCGTCAGCAGCAGTGACCCTGGGATCTCTCTGGCGTTGTTTGGGAGAGACGACCGGCGCCGCCGTGATACTCTCGGCAATAGACTGGCTCTCAGGCTCGATTTGCAGGCTCTCTCTGATAGCCTCGACTTGCTTGAGCGAAAGGATCGCAGTCGACCCGCGATCATCGGGATCACCGGCCTCGGCGATATCGTTTGCCGCCGTTATGAATTGTCCATCTGCGAGCTGGATCTGTATATTGAGCTCGGCATCGTGCGGCCGTGGTGGGGTGGGGTCGAGTCCCTCCCGCTTCTCCTCGAGAACGTGGTATAGCTGGAAGCCAGCGTATGCATCCGAGGCCGAGTCTAGATGGAATTTTAGCAGGGAATACGTTTTGGCGAGGCCTCGGCAGAAGAACTTACACACGAGTTGGCTCATGTTCAAGGGTTGCGACCAGTCACTCGACCGGACGTCGGTGCCTTTGAACAAGGGTAGGCCAAGGTGTTCATCGACCAGCGAGGCAAGAGTCACAAGTCTCTTGTTAATCAAGTCTACCCGACCATTACCAGAGTATTTCACGAGTTTATGCAAATGACTGAGTTCGATGAGGCCCTTTGTGTTGACGCCCAGATGGGTCCGCATCCGTGTGCAGTCCCCCTTGATAGCCACACCGACCTTTTTCACATCGGCATTCTCCATGAGTTTCCGAAAAGTCGGCGCAACCAAGTCATCGTTGGGGAACAGAGCGACGTGGAACAGGGCGATGCGGCTCTCGTTGGCGACCTGGATCAGTGAGACGTTCCTTTTCGGGCCTGCATCCTTCCTGGCATCCGAAGACCATTCGAGATCCAATCCGAGCACCTTGTCTTCCATGAAGTACTGACATACTCTCTCCATCGTTTGCTTGCTCCTGCAATAATGGACCGTCACCTTTCTCTCACCCCCATCGCAGGAGGGCCCTCGATAGAGTGCGTATGACCAGAACGACTTCGCAGAGTCCCTCTCTGCGCTCTGCGCTTCGCGGAAATCCTCGACCGAGATCTTGAAGCCCAGGCTCGTGATCGGAGGCCCCGCGGGCTCAAAATTCTCCCTGGCTTCCGCTCCGCCCTTGTCCTCGCGTGTGGCAGTATTAACGCACGCCACAGGCGGATGGCGTATAGGAGACTCCGTGTCGGATGCGGACTGATACTCAGAAGCGGTGAAGAAAGTCGCGTCATCGTCCGAAACGACAGTCTCGTGGTCCGATTCTGCAGCTTCAGCAGCTTGACTGGCGTATGGCGTGGTCGTATGCAGGGAACGTAGCATGTCGACTCGGAGGTGTGATGCTTCGTCTTGCGTCGTAGAGGCGAACGTGATGCCATGGTTGGGATTCCAAAGCTTTCCGTAGGGCGGTGGATACATGGTGGATTTGGAGCGTCTATTGGGTTATATATCGGGTTAGTCAAGAGCTCAACGCGGACTGGCCGGGGAGTAGCGCACATTTGGATGAGCGACCGCGGTACGGATATCAATCGTAAATGATATGGAGTAGAGGTGCTACGCCCAGAAATGTTCATCACCACCGCTCGCCGGTGCCAGAAAGAAAGCTCAGCGCCATATTTACCGACAGGCATTTGCGCGACAAGTAAAGAACGGGTATTCTTCAGGCAGACGCGTCGTAGGAGTGGTTGTAGTGGTTTAATTAAAGACGAGAAGTGATTCGCGCCTTGTTAGCGGATCCCCTAGTGGCAGCTCGACAAGGGACACAGCTTAGTCAGCCGCTGCTGGTCGCGCAGTCACCTGACATCGCTCCTACGTTCACCCCTCCGGCCCAGGTGCACGGCGTCAATCATCTCAAGCTTCGTGAACGACACGGCGGCCGACCAAGATCTCCTTATTAAGACCATTACACAACCGATTTGGCGCCTCAGACCCCTGCGAAGCCTCACGACATAACCATAGAGAGAATTATCACCACATCACTGTCCCAAAAGGCGAATTTTAAGCGACAAAATGGCGTCACAACTCCTCCCTCTGGGTGAGTGACGAGGACTATAGACACAAGTACTAGTTGTTAATCAGCTCAGAACTTATCGATAAGTGCGTTGGATCGAGAATTTGGGTCGTAATGAAGGGCGACAAGGGTATGTTGGTCCTTTCTGGACTCATGCGGGTCTTGTCACTGACTTTGTGGGATGGACAGAATTCAGCGGCACGCTCCTCGGGTTTGATGACTACGTCAGTGAGTGAAGATCAAGCTCGACTTCATCATCCAGTGGGACGATTACTGATGGGCTGTTAGACATGGTGTTGGAGGATGTCACAGAGTTGTAGGTGGTCAGACTATGCGAGAGGAAATTTCCCTACTAACCCCAAGCCAGTGACTACTCAGGAAACCACACAAAGCTCCCCAAGATCCTCTTGAACGGCAACAACATCTGCATGGTATGATTTCTTAACATCCCGTATCAATATACGGAGCTGACAGGCGAACAGCTTATTCCTGGAGGAGAGGGACCGGTGACCGCATAGAGCACCTTTGGGCAAGGAACGACATTGGACCAAGGCAACCCCTCGGCTCGTGGACAGGCCATGGCTATCATTTGCATGCCCTACGAATCATGTGCGAGTACTACCAAGGACGATATCTGCAGGAAGTGAGATGTCCGAGCAGAACGCGACACGAGAGCTAGCACCAGGCGGCCCCATCAGTCAGAGCACAGGTCTTGAAGTGAGGCCTTGAGGGACTAAACATAACCCACCCATCGGAAATGGCATAGAACCGATTTCGGGGACACCGCGTAGTTGATGAAGTAATTTGCAATGATCAGCCCATTCTCAGTTGAGAACCTTTTCTGTCGCCCAAAGGGCCAAAGGGAGGAATTCAGGAACGCGAAAACCAAGTGTGACGATTCCCCCCCGTACCAACTTTTGGTATCAGACCGTTATTTCTCAGTGACTTCCATGTCCGCCTCAAACGCCGAGAAAGAAAGAAAACACAGCGAGTCGTAAACCCAAGCAAGTCTCGACAAAGCGCCCTGATTCATTGGCCCTGCTGATTGGAGCGGCCTGCCTCGACCATGCGGCGAAGCTCGAACTCGCGAGTGAACTCGCGGCTCAGGTGGGACAGGTCCTGCATCAGCTTCTTGATGACCTGGACGAGGGCCTCCTTGGCGGTGATCGAACCATCCGTCTGGACGCGGATGAACATCTCGGGAACATTAGGATGAGCGACTGTGGAAAGGAACGGTCAGCATATGTGTCTCCGAGAGAGAATGGATGACGTGCTCTTGTAGCCGGCCATGAGGACGTTCTTGTGCGCCTTCAGGTGCTCGGACAGGAGGTTGCCGAGCGTGTGATCCTCCTTCTTGATGACGAAGTCGGAAGTGTTGGACATGCCTACGAGCTGGTCAGTTCAAATGAGGGCATCGATCGCGGCGGCAGCTAAAGAAGCGTACCAGAGAAGACCTTCTCCTCAATCTTCTTCTCGCCATCGCCGAGGAGGAAGAGCTCGAAGCTGTTCAGGCATTAGTATCAACTTTCGGACGTGAAGTGATTCCGAGAAAGAAATATTTGCGCGGGAAGGCGTTTTTGTGACATGATAGATTTCATATTCAGAAGTGCATTATGTTTTTGTGGCTGGGAAGGATGGTGGCTCGTGGTGATGTAGTGATCGCAGGCTTGTGAGAGGGCACAGGTCTGATGGTTTGGTTTCAGGAGTGATCCTTATCCAGAGAAATGAGTCAACTATGCAGAAAAGCGAATGGCCTGGCAGTCTGGAGGACACAAGATCATAAAGTCATCAAGAGACGGCAGTCGGCTCAAGGGGCAGCCCCATGAAAGCTCCACATGGTCAGGCCGCAGCGCCTAATGAGTTCCTCATGCCCCAACCTGCCAGACCAAGGCTTCTTCCGATAGCTTATAGATTTCTTAATGCTAGCTTCTTCTTACCGGTCGGGGGCGTTCATCTTGACGAACTAAGATGCTAAACAGTAAAGTTGAGCAAGTGATGATGTTGTAGAAGGAAGCAAACGAGGGCCAGCAACCACGGACTTGTTGCACTGAAAGATCAATATAAGCCTAGGAACTGTGAGTATGTATATGTCTTCATCTTGGAATGCCCTACTGGCTTACCTTTCGGTTGCTGTTGCGATGTTTTGCAGAATGGTGTTGATAGATGGATGAGAGATGTTTGATGAGACTAGGTAGGCAGCCTGAGAGTGCTGAAGGCCAATGTGACAACAGTAACAGTGGGTCACTCAAGTGAAGAATGGTGAGCTGCGCCACATTTGTACAAAAATATGTGGCAGTGCTCGCTTGCACCACATAGTACAACCACAAACAGCATCAAGCTCACAGCACTCAGCCATTCACCAAATTCTTCTTAAGAATGTTAGTCAAAAGACCAACAGTTGTTTTAAAGTCTGAATCTTTGCTACGTACACACATACAGAGCTATAAACATGGCGATGAGCCGTCTGTTCTTCAGTCTATTCACAAGCTCATGCTCGTTGGTGACCGACTAATGCTGTCCAAACCTCTTAGAAGATTGGGAAAAACCCCGCTGGAATCCATGCAACAACTACCCAACGCTTTTCAGACAGCACTATAATCATATGGAAAAGAGGGGCAACTGTGTCCGTTTCTGCCACAATATCTCCTCAGCGGCCTAATGGCCTCTGCGATCGCAGTATCCTGGGGGGGTAGGCTCGCTGGAACCTCCAGCCCAGCTGTAGACAGTCAAAGTGGTGGTGTATGCCATGGCGACGAAGCCAAAGATGCAGAGTACGATGTCAGAAATCTTCCAAAGTCTGTTCTTTGCAACGGCCTTGTAGTGGAGCAGGGGCTGTTTGCTAGTCAGAAAGGACGCCACTACGTGAAGATCTTGCCAATGGAAAGACTAACCGGGTAGATGTAGACAAGTGGAATGCAGGCAAAGTTGCCAACGAGGGCAACAAATTTGTCCAAATCATCTGCGCCACCCCAGGCGATGACTGCGCAGAGAATGACGAAGAAGAAACGGTATAGGTTCTTCTGCCACTTGATGTAAGGATTGTACTTTCCGCTCTTGGTGAACAGAGCATTTTCAGTGATCTTAATGGCGGGGAAGAGCTGCAGCGGGATGGACAGCATGATGGCAATGGAATAGAGGAACTGAACGCTGTTGACCATCTTGTTGTCTTGAGGCATGTTGAGCAGCACCACGGTCTCCGTCTTGGATCCGTAGGCGGCGTAGGAGATCGCACCCATACCGATGAAGATGACAGAGATGATAATCATGACCGCCAACATGACTCGAGGGAACTTCCTAGGGTCCTTCATCGACTCCTGGATGGGAATGATGAGGCCGATCCCTTCAAAGGTGAAGATGGCGGTTCCTATAAACAAGGTCCAGTCGTTGCGGTTGAACATGACGATGTCTGCCAAGCCGCTGGTGCTCAACGTGAGGATGTCGTAGTATAGCAAATAGGCCAGACCAAGAAGAATGAAGGCGTCGGCTATCAGAGCGGTGAAACTCAGCTTCTCAATATCTCGCAGGAGAGAGAAGGGCAGGAAGACAAGAACCTGCAAGAGGATCAACCACTTGACGGGGATGTTGTTTTTGCAGTCGGACACCGCCAAGATGACGGCCTGCAGGTTTTCTGACGTAAAAACCATGTACGCGGCAACGAACCCGATCTGGCTTATGACGATAGACGTGAGTATAGTGCCCCTCATCCACTTGCCATAGAGAATGCCACCAAGATCACCAAATGATCCCTCAACCTTGAGACGAGTCGTGACCAAGAGGACGAAGCAGTAATAGCTCAGCGCAGCCACACCCAGCAGAACGGCGTTACTGAAGGTCATACCGCCATTCAGATAAGCTCGAGGCAGGAAAAGAACTCCAGTGCCAACGAAGGACTTGAGTAGCAGAAGCGCAGCGCTCATCGGGCTGTTCTTCCCGCTTCCTCCACGTTGTCTCCGTCTCCTTCGGTGACGCGATGGCGTCAACAGCGCACTATCTTCCATGGGCTCTCGGTCGTCTTCGCTGTCCTCGTCGCTATCGTAGTAGTCCTCGCCTCCCGAGGAAAAGTATTCGCCAGGCCGGAGTGCCTCGTCATCCTCCTCCAGCTCTTCGCCGGCAAAGTGACCATAGATCGTGAGGAACTCGAGAAAACTGGACGTCAGCAGCCTTGGTTGGGAGCCGTCACTGGCTTCGCCGCGCTCTCCGCCATCTCTAACCGTGGAGGGGCTCCTAGCCGCCCGACGCAGGTAGTTGCGACGGAAGCCTCCGGGGACCTTGATCGCGTTGATATCGAGAATTTCGGTCTCCGGATCGGGACGGGAGATGCTGAAGCTCTTGCTGCGCTGCATCTTGTTTCGAGCTTCCGCCTCTTCGGTCCACTTATAAATGCCTCGAGTCACGTCTCCGCCCTGGAGACGCAGACTGGAGAACTCGTCCTCGTTCAGGCCGGTCTCAGTCTCGGTATCCGCTGTCTGCTTGCCCTTGACGCCATCGCGCATACTGGACTCTTCGGAATTGGCATCGGTAGGCTGGACCAGATGCCTTTTGACTACTTCGGGGTCTTCGTAGGCACCGGCGCCGACGTTGCGCGAGCGGGAGTCAAAGGAGCCGTAGGTGGTCATGGGAGTGCTCGAAAGCTGAGTGCCGGCTGCAGCAGGAGACAGCGGTCTCGCCGGAGGGGGGGTAGCAGTGCGCACCGGAGGAGTGCCGTGTCTCGGGGGGGAGGTGCCCAGAGAGTTGGACAGCGCTGCGGCCAGAGCCGAGACGCCGGGACCTTGGACACTCGAGGGAGCAGCGCCAGCCAGCGGGGCGAGGCTGGCGGTCTCGCTGTTGTCGCCTAACCTGCTCGATCCCGGGCCGACGAAACGGCCCGTCTGAGGGGTGCCATATTGCTGAGATGGAACCGGCGACGCAAGTCGAGCGGTGGCGTCTGCTCGGGGAAGGGAGCCGAATTGTCGGGAAGGCGAGTCGGCTCTAGGAATGCTGAGCGGATCTCTCGAAGGAGATGACATGATCCTGTTCGGTGAAGCTGTTCGGGGGCTTATCGGATACCAGTCTGGGGAAAATCGAGGAGCATCCAAGCACACCGTCGCAGGCTTCGGTCTAGAGATCAACAAGAGACAACAAAGTTAACGACTTGTCACGGCAAGCAGAAGATGAGATGGAACCGACAGAGAAACAGGAACTTGACGATGGGAAAGAGAAGGAAACGATTCAAGTAGTGGGGGGCGTCTACCTGGGCTCGGTTATAAGACAGCTGACGAGATCAATTGCAGCGCACGGCTTGGTGGATGTGCGTTCGAAGCTCTTGCTATTAAGGAACCCGTGATAAGGACGCCGCTTCCTATGCGGGTCGGGTGACCTAATCTGGCAGGTCTTGGAGGGTCTGTGGCTCATGCTGATAGCGTCGGGTAGGTACATAATCTGGTGTACCTATCTGCTTACCCACCTACCTGCCCCCGGGGGTGGTGGCTCAAGGTGCTATGTCCTGCTGCCGAAACCCGCCACGCCATCACAGAAGCTCCCGGGCACGCCGGGGAAGGTGTTCTACCCCGGCTGTGCCTGTGCTATCCGTACCATTCGTACCATGCCCTCTTTGCCTGATGACTTTGACAACTTGCAAGCGCCGGGTGATTGACCAGTTATCTACGATAGAAGCTTTACACACTCACATCGCTTAGCTTGGACTCACTGAGGTGACGGGGTTCTTGCTTCCCTGAATCAGCACAGAAAACAACACGTTTCTTCAACACGGTGTGATTGCTTCATCGTCGGTCATCCTCCGACGATTCACGGGTATCTCAGACGCTTCGAAATGAATCCCGGCTCTCGATCTCACTTCCAATCGGCCGAGCACTTCGTCTTGCTTTGCTTTTGTCTTGCCAGCGCACACTGACAAAAAGCCTAGGTTCCAGCGGATCATGCCTGCTTAGGTAAGGTATAGGCCGGCCGCTGTGGCAAGCGAAAGGTATTTTACTGGCTGCATGCACCTTCCGCCTCACTCACCGCTGTACATGCGCCGGAGCTGCTGTGAGAGAGTGGACTGTGGGGGGCTAGCGCTGTTTATCCTGGCGACCAGCTAGGTACCTATGGTGCCCTACCGATCCGTGTAAGTAGGTAATTATTGTGTATTCGCTCATGCTCTCCCGCGACGAACTGGCGGCCGAGTGTTCTTCAGCGGCTGTTTGGCGACCACGCGCATGTAGCGGCACAGGGGAACGCATTTCTCCTGCATCCCGTGCGCCCAAAGACACTCCTTCAACTCCCGATTGAAACCCTCACCGAGTCATGGCCGAGGTCGTCCAGCAGTCCCATGCCTGCCTGACAAGCCATGCCACGCACACACGACTGCCACAGCCATTATCGTCGATTTACTTGAAAACTCCGGCTTGCCGCTGTCGTGCGCTTGAGTCAAACGACGGGTCTCCTCTTATTGTTTTGGAGCAGCAAATCTGGCCTCGCCAGCTTCGGATGGAATGTCAAACCAGGTTCTCGACGTCTGAGACTCTTCCCGTTGGCCAGTAGTAATGCTCGAGCTGCGGGACACTGGCATGGAAGCATCGGACAAACCTGGTGAGCACTGCCATCCAAAATCGCATCTCTACGAGGTGTGGTGTGCACTTCGCGCCGCGGAGTCTGTTGACACGAGGTAACCGGCTGCACAACCCACCGCCGTCACCAACCTTCAACCACCTAGCATGTACTCGTTATCCGGCCTGATATGTCGTTCGCTGCTGGATGACGTCGGTCCCGCTTCCTCTCTCGGGCTTGTCGTCTGCATCTCGCTGCATCATTGGAAATAATTGAGGCTTGGAAGTGTGAGTGGATCGCCAGCAATACGGCGCGACCGGCTGGAGCACCACAGAGCATCGCAGCGTTCCAATCGGCACGCGGGGTAATATTGGAGAGGCTTGCATTGGATCGCCCCAGATGCCCCCTTGCACGCAGAACGGTGAACCCTGAAAACGAGACGACAAGAGAGAGGGACGCGAGACATGCGCCGGGCCAGTTGGATGCCTGTGCGGCCCGCCGTTCTTTGCTAGGTGATTCTCTGACTGGCCGCCCATGATCGACCGCCGCCGTCGTTCAACCACACTTGGACGCACTGGGAACTGGTCGAATCAACTCGACAATCAATTGCCCGCTCTGGCGTGCTGTTGCGGGCGGGGATTTATACCGAGGCTCTCTCCCACCTGTTGACTCTGGTTCCGACTAATCCCACATCCATGACCATACATGTTGCCGAACCTTTCGCTGTTGTTTTACCACGGGCAAGAAGAAAGGGAAAGAGGGAAAGAGGGACACATACACGGAGAGAGGGAGTGTGTGCGTGCGTGTGAAGGCCAACGTTCTCCTTTTCGGGAAGAGTTTCGGATCTCTGAACCAACTTGAGGACGACCCCCCCCCCCCTTTTACGACGAACGCCCTCCGCCATGGGCGGCGACGACAGACGAGCAAGTCTCTCCAGCATGGAGCAGACCGGCAAGAAATCCAAGCTGGGAGCTGTTTCGGGCGTTTACATACCCGTCTGCCTCAACATATTCAGCATCCTCATGTTCCTCCGTTTCGGCTGGATCCTCGGCCAAGTCGGGCTCCTGGGCATGCTTGGTTCGTCGGCCAAATAAGATAGACGTCCTCCACCCTCTCACCGCACACTAACTCGAACCTTAGGACTGCTGGTCACGGCCTACCTCGTGGACTTTTTGACGACACTCTCGTTGTCTGCTATAGCTTCAAACGGCGAGGTCAAGGGCGGAGGCGCCTACTATGTCATCTCGAGGTCTCTTGGTCCCGAGTTTGGCGGTTCCATTGGCGTGCTGTTCTATCTCGCCCAGGTTCTCAACACTGCTCTCAACGTCGTCGGTCTGATTGACTGCATCAAATTGAATGTTGGAGAATCCTTCCCTCGGGGATACTGGACCATCTATCTCCTCCAGACCTTGGCCTTGCTGCTCTGCGCTGGATTGTGCCTTGCGGGGAGCGGCACGTTTGCCAAGGCCAGCAATGCGCTGCTTGTCATACTCACGCTTGCCATTGTTAGCATACCCATATCTGCCGCCCTCAAGTCTCCCTTCCACGATAGTGAGCTCGGCGTGCGCTTCACCGGTTTCAGTGTCGAAACGTTAGTCGACAACTTTGCCCCTCACACAAGAAGCGAGTCGTATAAGGGGTTCGAGACTTTCCGAGAGGTTTTCGCCATCTTGTTTCCCGCAACGTCAGGAATCTTTGCAGGCGCTTCGATGTCGGGAGACTTGCATAACCCCAGCAAAGATATCCCGAAGGGGACTCTCTGGGCAATGATGACCACCTTCATTGCGTACCTGGTTGTAGTCTTCTCCATGGCTGCCACCACGACGCATGCCTCGTTTCTGAACAACACAAACATCATTTCGGTCACAAGCTTGTCAATGCCGCTGGTTCTTGCCGGGGAGTGCGCTGTCACTTTCTTCTCTGCCGTTATGGGACTGATAGGGGCGGCCAAACTTATGCAAGCACTGGCGAGGGACAAGCTGCTCCCGGGCTTGCTGCCCTTTTCCCGGGGCACAAAGAAGGCCGATGAACCAGTCCAAGCGATTCTCCTGACCTATGTCCTTGCTCAAATTGCCATGTTCGCAAATTTGGACCAAATTGCAACCCTCATCTCCATGGGGTATCAGGTAAGTCGTCTCTTCCCCCCCCCACCTTTGGACTCAATTTACGAGAAACTGACGAGTATCAGATGACATTCTTCGTCATGAATCTGGCCTGCTTCCTACTCAAAATAGGCTCGGCCCCTAATTTCAGGCCGGCTTTCAAGTTCTTTAGTTGGCAGACAGCCTTCGCCGGGAGTATCATGTCTGCGGCGGCCATGTTCTTCATCGACCAAACCTACGCGGCTACCGCAGTTTGCCTGCTCGTCTCCCTCTTCTGCCTGATTCACTACCTCAGCCCGCCCAAGCGCTGGGGTGACGTATCACAGAATCTGATATACCATCAAGTGAGGAAGTACCTCTTGCGATTACGACCCGAACACATCAAGTTTTGGCGACCACAGATCATCCTACTCATTAACAACCCGAGAAGTCAAACCCGACTGATTCAGTTTTGCAATTCGGTCAAAAAGGGGGGTCTGTACATACTCGGCCATGTAATTGTGACGGACGACTTCAACAGCGGCGTTCATGAAGCAAGGCTCCAGCAGGCGGCGTGGACCAAGTACATCTCGGAATTCTCCCGCATCAAGGCATTCGTGCAATTAACAATGTCCCCCACCATCACCTGGGGCATCCGGAACCTGGTTCTGTCAGCCGGACTGGGCGGTATGCGGCCAAACATTGCCGTCATGGGGTTCTACAACATGGATGAGCTCCGAAGCTCGCGTCCATCGGTTCAGGTCCCCAAGCCTCCCAGTCCAACCGCTCCCAACGTCCGTCGCCCACCAAAGACCAAGGAAAGGCCTGTACGAAGGGGGCGAGGCGACACATCGGCGCGTCTGATGGATGGGTTCCTTCCTACGGATGTTATCAAGACCGAGGGCATGATGAGTGTGACCAGCTACATGACCATGCTGGAAGATCTGGCTTTGAGGTATAAGCTCAATGTCGCTATCGGAAAGGGCTTTGAAGAACTGGAGACCCCGCGTAAGGACAATGCCAACATCAAAAGACACATTGATCTCTGGCCGATCCAGATGTCGGCCGAGGTCTTGTCCGATGGTAAAAGTGTTCTCACAACCAACTTTGATACATGTACGGCAGTTCGTTGGCCACCCACGTCGAGCCTTCACTGATGCGGTCGCAGATACTCTGATTCTCCAGCTCGGCTACATCCTCTACAGTGTCCCCACCTGGCACAAAGTCTACAACGTCCGCGTCATGGTGTTCGTGGAATACGAGAGCGAGGTCGAGGAGGAGAGAGCGCGTGTCAAGGCATTGCTTGACAAGCTACGAATCGAGGCCGAGGTCATCGTCTTCTGGCTGGCTTCTGGAAATCTGAAGACCTACGAGCTGATTATCAACGGGCAGGCCAATGATATCGAGTCCCAAATCATGGTTCACGACATACTCAAAGACGAAGAGTGGTGGGATGACCTTCAGAGATTCCGAGGTCGAGAGCCAAACCTGGACTCGACCGAGGAGCTTACATCTTTCGCAAACATCATCGAGTCCACGGCAGGACGTCCTGGGGTTTTCAACCCCCATGTGCCATTGGAGGATATCGAATCTGGACGGCGTCCAAGTTTGGTGCACTTTGGAGAGATCCCTAGAAGGCCGACAGTATCCAACCTTTCTCGACTTGGCGTCAGTGTTGGCATTCACACGTCTCACTTGGGGGATGAGATCTTTGAAGAAGAGTCCAACTCGGACGGCGAAATCAGCGAACAGGAACAGCAGCCGTCCTGCCTGGATTCCGACTCCGAATTCGAAAACGGCGACGGTGAGTACAGCGACGACGAGATGCCCGAATTCGAAGCTCCACGGCGTCCGTTGCTAGCCGGCCAGGGACGGGGGCGAGGGCGAACCCAGAGCGACGATTTTCTCACGGGCTCGGCCAAGCAACGACGTGGTGTGTCGAGCAAGAGCGCCGCGCCGGCGACGGACTACGGGACCATGGTGTCGCAGGCCAGGGCCGAAGGACAGTCAGGAACAAGCCACATTGGACCTGTCGACAACATTTCGGCGCCTCTTACTCCGCTTGAACGACCCTTGTTGGACCGCAGCATCACTGCCCGCTCTCTGGGCGGGTTCCGGTCGGCAGGTGTGAAAACATACTACGATGCGACGCCGGGAAGCGCATCTGGATACGCAACCCCCGCAAGGCCGACACTGTCTCGGCAATCGTCCGCGGTGCGCTTCTCGAGTCGGCCGGTGCCGGAAACGAGGACGGATGTCGAAGGGACATCAGGACCAACCATCATGTTCGCGGACACCACAGAAGAAGAGACACCGAGAGCGGAACAGCCCGCCTTCTCGAGACAGACCTCTTCAGGACGGGTCCCCAGCCGCCCCGTGCCCGAGATGAAGGTGACGGCGGCTGGCGAGCCCTGCTACCTGCCGACCAGTACGTTTCCGGAACCTTCGTGCAGATCGCGCAAAGCTTCCGTCGCATCTACGACCGACCCTGGCTATGTCCACATGAATATGGCGGAGCTTGTGGGACGCTATCGATTAGACTCGAGAGTCGACGGGTCCGGAGAGGGCTCGCCTTACTCGACCCAGGGCATTGCACTCTCGTTCAACGATCTGCCGTCTCGGGCCCAGCACGTCATCCTCAACGAGCTCATGCGGCAGAACAGCAAGGACACGGCCGTGTTGTTCACCACACTGCCCGTGCCCACCGAGGGAACCTGCCATGACGAGCAGGCAAGTGTGCAGTATCTGTCGGATATCGAGGTTCTGTGCCACGAGCTCCCTCCCGTCATGCTGGTCCTGAGTAATAACATGACTGTCACGGTTGGGCTCTGATAGCCTCTGGGTGCTCGTGGTGGGGAAGTGTCTTGGAACCGGCGAGGGATACAACATGATATGATCGGGTCCAATTGTACGTGGGGGTGGTTCATATACTTTGGCGTCTAAATTTTATTCGAGTGTCGCCTTGGGATGGCGGGGGTGATCATCCGGACAAAGGAATGTGGTCGTAAACTTTGCTGAGAGTGTCACTGTCACATTCCTCAGTGTCTTTGGCCGAAATGAGAAAGTTTCCGACCAAGCATTCTTTGTCTGCCAGAGGCGGCCGGGCCCACGGCGGCTTTTCGTCTGCAACCTTTACAAAGGGTTGGCTTCGACGGTGCATACGCAGCTCGAACTTTGGTCGTCCATGTCTTTTCGCCTTTCCAGGAGGAGTCTGTCCATGAGCCTTTGGAGCCATGGACATTAAACCCGCAGCCCCGTCGACGCTTCCCTCTTCGTGGACAATCCTGCAAGCCGTCAACATGAAGGACCACGGTAGGAAGTCGAGCTGGACCACACAGCTGTCACCGTACTTGCGTAGCCTGAAGATGAAGAACATCATACCGTCTCCGTTGACCCCTCAATCGCCAAAGTCGCCGCAGAAGCTGCCGGGCGAGGAAGACTCGGCCTTCCAGATCATCCACACGCCGGACAGGCCTGATCGGCCAATCTCAAGGACGGCGATCCCGGACGACGAACAGTGCATGAAGTTCCTCATGTCGCTGCAGATGCAGGAGGAGCACAAGCGAGGCGGCATCAAGACAGGCCTTGCGATGTGGCCATATCCCGAGAAGGGGGAGGCAGAGGACCGCAGGTGTCTCCGGAGTGTGAGGGTCGAAAGCGTGCAGTTTGAAGAGGCACGGCTCGCCAGGACCAACTCGTCTGGCCCGGCCAGGGTAGTGGAAGTCGGCAGAAGCTCGACCAACAAGTCGACAGCGACGACGCGGCGGTCGTCACACCTAACAATGCCCAACGTCAGTGATGCGGAGGACGACGACGAACCCATTGAAGAGCCCAGAATATCGACTCACACAGCGTCTCTCTCGCCACCACCTACCTTGTCTCGCAATCAATCGCACCTGGACATCTGTACGCCAAGAGCCAACACCTCCCGCTGGTCTGACGACAGCATCGAGTCCCTCTTCTCGTCAAGAGACCAAGATTCCCCTTGCCCCCAACGGGAAACTCTTCGCTCGTCGGCCGAGGTATCATCGCCTATATCATCGCCTACTGTTTTTGGTGACGACTCGGTCGAGCCTTTTCCCCCCACGCTTTTGATGCCGGTCCAAGACCGGCCCGCAACGCCGTTCACGGACCCCCGCCTCCGAGCCATGCCTGGACCGATCACCCCTCCGCCATCAGACCGCGTCGCTCAATTTGCGAACATCAGTCCAGAGCCTGTACCGCGCAAGTACTCGTGGCGATCGTCCAGGGATACGGTCCTCAACACGGCAACTCCGATGTCGAGGTTCCAGTCCTGGTTACCGGAGGTGCCGCCGAAAGCAGAGGCCAGAAAACAGCAGCAGCATGCCGAGCCGGAGGTCTACGGCGACTGGGCAGATTACTATTTTGAGGACGGAAACTTCTGGCACGAATATCCCAACGGCGATTACGAAGGAGCCGGAACGGGGCTAGAAGGGGACAGTGATGCGGACGATGAGCCAAACGACGAGGAGCTTGAAGAGGCTGAAGCGGAAGGTGAGAACCATCCAGGCCGATTGGGGGTCGACAACGGGGACGTTTACCCACGATACGAGAGTTTCATCGAGGAATACAAGGCCAATGTCATGAGTACCACGGTTACGGAGGTGTAGGTCTGGCTTATGCTGTGTTTCATTGCTTTCCGTGTTCAGCGGGGTGCGCTCACGCGTGGGATAAATTCCCATCGCCTTTTCGGGGCGTGTATGATTGGCTTTGTAACACTACTGTATTGTACTTAGAGTCTGCGATTACCCATTCGATTTTTTTTTATCGTCATTTTCCTGACCTTGTCTTTTTCTTTCTTTTCCTTCCGTCTCCGGGCCCAACACGACTTTGATCGTACATCGTACCGTCACTCGAGTTGAGCCGAGGCTGACCCAAGACAGACGAAGAGGAGACGGGAGCCGAATTGATTGCTCGAAAGCCAGAGAAGAAATGCGAATATACTGAGAGGATTTAATGTATCTTTTTGCTGTGTCTGTTCGTCTGCAAATCGGTTTCCTGCGCCATGACAATGAATCCAACCCTCGGTTCTGCCGACAACTGCTTATGCCTTTCCTCGGCCTCCCTCTACCTCCCCCCCCCTTACCTCCTCAAAAACACCCATGCCGTATTCAAACGCCGGTTACTCCGTCTCTGTTGCCGTTCACCCCCCAAAAGCTCTGGATTGGAACGGCTTTACGGTGGTCGTCGTTTGTCTGGGTGGGAGAAGGAGGAGAAATTCGTCCCTCAGGCGTTGGGCTTCTCCTCGTCTTTCCAGTCGGGCGGGCCGTCGATGCCCGGGCGGCACGCGATGCGGGCGACGTCGCTGTGCTGACCAAAGTCGCCGCACTTACTGACGTGCTGGCCCTTCTTCCTGGCCTCCTGGCAAATGTGCCAGCGCTCGAGGGCGACGCGGCACAAGTTGTGGCCCGGGTTGGCACAGCACTTCTGGCGCAGCATCTGGTAGTGGCTCCTGCCGGCGGAGGCCGCACCAAAGAGGACGAAAAAGAAGAGGATGGTCTGGAGCGTGGGGATGCGCATCTTGGCGGGTTGCTTTGAGGGTGTTGTACTAATGGTGGTTGTCAGAGAGGTGGTTTTGATCTGGATGGTGACTTGGATATTGGTAGTCTGGTGTGAGTTGGCGACGAAGGAGGAGGAGAGCGATATGAAGACTGTAGTTCCTGTCCTTTTAAGTATCCAGGTCCAGAGATCGGAGCTGGGTTGATGGTTTTGTTCGGCGTCTACCACGGTCATGGAGAAGCGGTTCCTGACTTTCGAGTCCCACGGCTCCGTCAGAGCGTACCTCTATGGCATCGCAGTTCCCGTCCTGGTCCATTGAAATCTTTCCACGATATCATCTGTCTACGAGCCTTTTTGGATTCGCCTCTACTGTATTTACCTTGATAGGTGAAGCATTGCCGACGTTGGCAGCCGACGGCTATTTGTAGAATGGTATACATTACACAGAGCCCCCCCCCCTTCGGTGAGTGAGACATTGCCTACTACTATTTGAAGTGCTACAGAGAGATTGATAGAAAGATTTGTGGTTTCAGCCGGAGGCCTTCGAGGCCTTCGAGGGCAACGGAACGGTTACTGTTCACGCCATGTAGGCTCCAAGGTTTGACCCTGGTATGCTATTAGAAGCAGGACCTTCTTCTCGTTTGGAAATACAGTCGTTCGTCAGCTCAATAATCAATTAATCACACGTATTCCGTATTCAAACAACATGCAAAGTGCTTCACCTTCGTGACCAAGACTGAGAAGCATCTTGTCCAGCTTTGTGGCCCAAGCTCTCGGAATTCGACAAAGGGGGGAAAAAGGCTTTCCAAGTTCCCTGTTCACCCCCCCCC
>NWBT01000048.1:511105-525592 GCA_003386485.1 Colletotrichum lentis
TCCCCCTTCCGTCCACCCTCTCACAAACTTCATCTCATACACGTAATCCAAACGCCATCTAACAAACCTTTTTGAATATCTACCCGCGATGCGGCGAGTCAGCGCCACAAGAAGACCCGAGGACCCCGCCATAGCAGTACGTGTAATCTCCGGCTGTACACGTGCAGATGCCTCGCCTACCGCCCTCCTTCATCCGCCGCGCCCATGCCGTCTCACCGCACGTGGCGGCCCTCCTCCCGGCATGCCGCGACATCTCCTCGGCCGTGACTGAATTCCGCTGGATCAGATCGCACGTTGCCGACGTCCTAAAGCCGCCGGGTGCCCGGGCTGCGGAGGCCCGCGTCGCCCGCCTCTGCGCAAGACGCGGCCGCGGCGTGCCGCTGCAGTACGTCCTCGGCTCCCAACCCTTTGGTGCGCTGGACATCAAGTGCCGCCCTGGCGTTCTCGCGCCGCGCGCCGAGACGGAGGCGTACGCGCTGCACCTGGCCGAGATGATCAGGTCCGGTCGCCTGCTGGGCCTTCGGGACAGCCGAGAGCTCCGCATCGTGGACTTTTGCACGGGTACCGGGTGCATTGCGCTTGCACTCTATGAAGGTCTCGCGCGATGGGCGGAGAGGCTGAGCGTCACGGGCGTCGATGTTTCGCCGACTGCGATTGGCCTCTCGCGAGAGAACCTGCGGCACAACGCTGATGCCGGCTTGTTGCCGCCACCGACCGAGGCGAGGAGCATCGCCTTCCAGCTGTCGGACGTATTTGACGAGGCGGCCATGGCGACGCTCTCGCCATGTGACGTCCTGGTATCGAACCCGCCGTACATCTCTCGCAAGGTCTGGACTTACGGCCGCGGCCAGATGGGCTACTCAGTGCGGAAGTACGAGCCGAAACTCGCGCTGGTGCCGGCTGACACGGCGCCGACGTACAAAGGGTGCGATCATGCCGACGTCTTTTACGCCAGGTTGCTGGACGTCGCAGGCCGGCTGCGACCGAAGGCTTTGCTGTTCGAGGTGGGAGACCAGGAACAAGCAGTCAGGGTTGCGAGGCTCGTCCGACGGAAACAGTACACCAGGCAGGCAGCCTGCGAGCTGTGGAGAGACTGGCCGGACATGAATCCTGAAGAGGACGAAGCACGCAAGGTAGACTTAGACTCGGAGAGACTTGCGGTTAGGGGGAGTGGGAATGTACGATCTGTGGTGGTTTTCCTGTGACATACAGATGGGGGGGGATGTGATGATACCCGGGATGCAACACGCCAACGGTTGATAGCGTTCCAATCTTTCCAATATCATTGGGACTTGTACAACACATGCTTCGTTACTCCAGACAATCCGAAAATGAGCAGCTAACTGGACAGAATGGCCGCCAACAGCGACAACTGCAATTGCAATTGCAACAAAAAGCAAAAGGTAGACTGCCCAGAGGCGGATTCGAACCGCCGTCAACACGGATCGCTGTATAGAAGAACCACAACGTATCATCCTAACCAACTAGACGATCTGGGCCAGTTGTTATTGTTAGAAGTCCTGCTGCGTTAGCAAATTAAGACCCGTTGTGGCGGAGTTTTGGGGACCGTCCCACTGGAAACCATGGCGCTCCCCTGTCTTCAGCGACTGCAGAGCGGTCTCACAGGTCGAAAGTATCCGTACGGTTTTATGGGCCCCAACTCACGGGCTGAGTCATGGGCGAAAAAGTCACCCTTTTGTTTTCACGAACTTAACCAGCAGCTAGCAGGTCTAAAAGTACCCGTCGTTCCTTGCAAGACGCCAAGTCTCATTTCCCGCGAGGATTCCCGCGATGCCAACTGTCTTACTCCAATCATCCACCCAAAGACACGAAGGGTTCTCATTCCACGATTCAGGGACCCTGTGACTCTTTGGGTACTAGTCTCCTCAGGAAGCAGTTCATAGTGTGAGGTGACTGGGTTCGCCGTTCATCACTCAAGTGCTTCACTGGAATTCTGGAACCCGGATATCCGGGTGATTCTCCTGGAGCGAACCGGCAGAGCACCAGGAAGAAATCCGGATCTGGTGACTGGAATGCTTCCCAATGTTGATCGAGGCCCGTTGGTGGTTGCCGGCGCTCGTGGCATCTGCTGATGGGATTGTGAAATTCCCATGCGCCCTAGAGAGCAGCTACCGGTGCGTACCATGGGTATCGCGTTGTTAGTGACTCGGAATGAAGCTGTCCACAACATGACCCGGACACATGTCCTGATGGCCTGATCGACTTGCCCCGGCGCCGTCAACGGTCTCGTGGAGGAAGAGGAGATTCTTTTTGGCCCAGCCAACAGCGGTGTGCTTATCTTCACCAGCCTGACGCACTGTCTGGAGGGATGATGTTGATGAAATACACAGGCGTCTTTCTCAGCCTCGGAGAGGTAATTGTTAAAGTGATGGATCACTTACACAGCCCAGGCCTTGCTGGAACCAACACCAGTATAGCTCTCAGCATTGCCAATTCCAGACAGTTTCAGACAGATGTGCACCGAGAATTAGAAACTTGTAGGCAGCGCTTGCCTATTCCCCCCTGGAAGGTGCGCTGGACAAGTTGAAGCATCATCCTGGACGTGGGTCTTCCCGGAGCCTTGATGTTGACTAGAAGCTCACGCAAGGCGAAATGAAGCAGCATCACGAAAAACATCAGTGGCGTTTCTGACTGTCGCAGCTGTGAGAGAAGCCAAGACATTTGGTTAAGGGAAAAGACGATAGATAAATAAGCTCGCAGTGATGCAAAACCTTAGGACAAAGAACCAACCATCATCCATTGATGACCTGCAAAAGATTTGACCAGCCTGGGGGTCGAACCCAGAATCTCCTGATACCATCGTAATCGTAGTCAGACGCCTTGCCATTGGGCCAACCGGCCATAGGTGATTAGCGAGGTGAAAGTTATCGATATGTATGATAAATGCCAAACTATTACCGACTTTCGCCATCGCGAGCCATGAAAATGAGTTTGTCTGGTTCGATATTGCTTGAATCTGACTTCTCTGGCAACTCTTGAGTCGTTGAAACATTTCTTTCCCTAATGTTACTCGCAGTGGCCAATGTCAGACTCTTGCAAAACCAAGGAGTTGGCTTCAGTGGATATGCGCTAAACGGATCCACCCGAATAGGCATTTGCTGCTCACTCACACTTCCAAGACGAGCAAGCTTTATGAGTGAGCAAACATGGAGACTTCTCACTGAATACTTCCATGTCGCTGAGATATGTCATCTTGCAGTTCCCTTAGCAGCGTAACTCGGTGATGGGCAAATTATCGACCTTTGAAGATGTCATTTCCTGACAAGCCGGTCGCTCACCTGCTGGGCTCGAATGGTGAGTTCAGTAGCTTTCCTTCATGAGGTTCGCATGCGAGCGAGTTTGCCCTCAATGGCGGATTCTCCGCCCGGACTGGCACGCATTTCTTCATCGAGTCCGTCTTCTTACACTTTTCTAGGACCTGTCCACGCCGTCACGTACTCTGCCTCCTCCGGCACCTACATCCTCACCGGCTCAGCAGACCGCAGCATCAGACTCTACAACCCGGCGTCCCACGACCAACCCGCGCGCTACGGCGCAACCATCACCAATAAGAAACCAGGAGCTCCGCCAACGGTCCCTGAAGGCCGCCTCATTCAGACCTACGCCGCTCACGGCTACGAGGTCCTTGACCTCTCCGTCTCGTCCGACAACGAGCGCTTCGCCTCCGCCGGCGGCGACCGCGCCGTCTTCCTCTGGGACGTCGCGACGGCCAAGACGACGCGCCGCTTCGGCGGCAACGCGCACGGCCACACGGCGCGCGTCAACTGCGTCTCCTTCGCCGGCGACGGCGACTCGCTCGTCGTCTCGGCGGGCTTCGACACGAGTGTGCGCGTATGGGATGCCAAGTCCAGCTCGGCCAAGCCCGTGCAGGTTCTCGACGAGGCCAAGGACGCCGTCACGGCGCTCGCGGTACGCGGCGCCGAGATTGTCGCGGGTAGTGTGGACGGCAGAGTGAGGAGCTACGACGTACGCATGGGACGGTGCGTGACGGACGTCATCGGCGCGAGCGTGACGAGCCTGCGGCTCACGCGCGACGGCAAGGCCATGCTCCTGGGGTCGCTGGATAGCAAGATCCGGCTGATGGACCGAGAGAGCGGCGCATGCCTCAAGACATACGCGGATGGCGCGTGGAGAAACGAAGAGCTGCGTGTGCAGGCCGTGCTCGGCGGCAAGGAGAAGTACGTCATTGCCGGCGACGAGCTCACCGCTGGCACGGGGCCGGCAGGGTTGAACGGCGACGGCAGGATCTGGGCGTGGGATCTATTGACCGGCAAGCTGATCGCAACGGTGAGAGTGCCAAGCCCGGAGGGCTTCGAGCCGAAGAAGAAGATGCTGGGCAAAGACGGTAAGGAGAAGGAGAGGAGCAATGTTATCAGCTGCATAGCCTGGAGGGACGATGGATGGGGAGACCAGTTCTGTGTCGGGGGTACATCAGGAGTGGCCACCGTGTTTGGCTCATTCTAGGGGGTTTCTGATCAAGTACATCACGTCACCGTCAAGGTGCGGCAGCTATGAGGCACTGAGGGATGATTCGCATCGTAAAGACGTCTATTTTTCGAGCAAAATCTTCTCAAATCATACAGAGTCATGTCCATCTCTGACCCCGTGGTTCTGTACACACGTATGGATGTTCCGTAGACGCCCAACACCATTGTACCCAGATGCCTGCTGGAAATCCCCCATTAGGTGCCAACCAGGCAAAATATTATGAACTGCAGCCGTGCCTCGCCGATAAATCGTTCAATTAGTCCATGCCGACGTATTTGAACCAATTCGGGCGGCAGTCGTCTTTGTTCAGCCAAGCCTCACCGTCAGTAAAGCGGCCGGTCACGCAGCCCTTGCACTTGTTCGAGTTGGGGCAGTTGAAAAACGGGATGTGCTGGTATCCGATATCACGGAACCTGAGATTTGTTAATTGGCCTAACGCTCTCACACGGGTGGCTTGGCATGACGTACCAATGAATCTTAGACTTATCCTCGAAAAGACCCAGAGCAATGCTGTGAACGGGAGCATCGCCCCATCTCTCGTAGAAGAAACCTCCAGCGCGGTCCAGATGTTGGAAGTAGTCCTCGTACGCCTGGCTGCGCCAAAAGTCAATGTCGGCGATCTCGAAGTTGCTCCAGAAGTGGCAGGTCGAGTAGCCGTGTGCATTGACGTTGTTCTCGGGCCGGCCAGTCTTGTCGGTGAGCCAGTCCATGGCGTTATTCTCATGAAGGTACTCGGGGTGCTGTGCAAGAAACTTAACGGTCTCGGGCCACAGCGTCGGGATCGACATGGGTGCATCGTACAGGTTAATGGTAAACCCGTACGTCTTGTTGTTGTCTTGCATGTATCGGAAGACGTCGTAGTCAACGTCACAGAAGAAGTGAACCTTGGGCTCAACGCGCCAGTAGTACTTGGTATGCTGCAAGGCCGGGTGCCTGTAAAACATTCCACTGTTCCAGCGACACATTGAGTGGTACGAGACCTTGTCGGCGTATTGAATGTCGTTTTCTTTGAGGATCTTGACGGATTCCTCGTAAAGGTCCTTGTTGATCCATGACGGCATCTCCCAGTGTTCCTTGGGGATTAGCTCTGCACAAGAGGGGGTCAGCGTAAGTGCCATGCCGGGGGGTAAGGCATAGTAAAAGCTTACCGTATCGACATTCGGCCTTGGTGGCAGCCTGGGTCCTTCTCTTGAACTCGTCTGTGAAAGGCACCTCATTGAAGAATGTCCAGGGATAGTTGAACTTGTGGTTCCAGGTCCGCTCGAGGTCAACCATCGACTGGATCATTCCATCCAACTCCTCGTTCCTGACAAGTGCAAGCAGAGTCGCGTTGATGCGCGCAGAGTCCTTAGCATCAGGAGCATACTTGTCGTCGGAGGCGTACGTTAGAATTCCTTGAGGCTCGCCGGTGGCTGTATCGAGGCGCAACCATTAGCCCTATATGCCAGGTGCTTGCAATCTTCGTAGAGGGAACTCACGATCGAGGTTGGGATCCCGTCCATTGTCGTAGCGCACTGGCTTCTGGCTTATTGGTCGCTCGGGACCAAAGATTTGGTACAAAAAGAAGCACCAAAGCATCACAGCCGCTAAGGCCAGAGCCCGGACTGGCCGGGCAACCGCCATCTTGGGCGAGGGGTCGAAAGTGAGCCGGCAATCGCTGGAAAGTCGTTGGAAGGCGAGAATGTTTGGTTGCCTGAAGCTCAACCTGGAAAGCGATGTCAGGTTCGAGGTCCGCGCAAGTGTCGACGGCTAGCGGGAATGCAAGGCGTCCGAGTCGAACAGTGGGAGGTTCTCGGCCGCGGCTCGTGCCGTAGGGTTTTAAGGGTCGTCGGGAGGTGTGGGAGGGAGATTGGTTAACAACTACGGATAGGCCAGATCGATTGTGACGCGTAAAATTCGAAAAAGGGGCAGCGATGGCAATCGTTCCTAGGTCGGGTCGTTAGCTGCCCGGTTGAGGCTGATGTCACCCGTGAATTTTGCCAATTAGCGCCCAGCATTGGGAGGATCGAAGCCTATGGATCCTTGCTCAAGTTATCAGGCCACTGTATCCGCACAATAGCGATAAGAAGGGCCGGCGGCCCCCACGGCCCCCCCCCCCCACCTCAGCTTCCCATCTACCTGTCGCGTTTCAATTGTCACAAGTCTCGATTGTCGCGTCTTCGACGATGCGATCAAGCCGGATCCTTGCCATCACTTCATGCCTGATGCCTATGAGATAGGCCTGGGAACCACTCGCCTGTGGCCTGGCTTCTTTCGTACAGCATGGCGTTTGCTGTAAAGCTCGGTGCCTTGACCGACGAGCTCGTCGAGGCCATCACATGTCGACCAGACAAGGTGGGAGGCAGTTCATCCCATCTCGCATCGACACACGCAATACTGTGCACCTCGGTCTGCCGCTAACAACGCACGCAGAACATCGGTCGGGAGAGATTCAACTTGTTGCGCGAGTCTTCTCTCCGTAGCTTGAGATACAACAGCTTCTTGCGCACCAACCAATTCGATGTCGAGAACCAGCTCATTGGGCTGGAGGAGCGCTTTCGGGTCCACCATCGCGAAGGCTTGGCGGACGCTTTCAGAGAACGTCTCGATGCCTTGTCACAGTTTCGAACAAAGTGGCACCCCGATATCCTACACTTCATTCTAGAACTGGCCGACCAGCCAACCCAGAAGACACGACTGAGCGACCTAGAACTCCTGAAAGAATCGGAACAAGACACACCGCCGCCGCTCAGGTGGGAGGATATCGCGAAGGAGGATGGGTGGCACGAGGACGCCGACATTTGGAGGTCTATCGATTACAGCGATAACTCTGGCGACGAATACGGCGACCCCCAGGCAGAGATATCAAGCGAATCCAACGATACCTCACTTTCAACCCTTGATGCCTCTCTCGGCAGAGAGTCAGAAGACTTTGAAATATCCTTCTCTGACGAAGTCGCCCTCAAAGAGGTCCTCGACAGCCAGGCTTGGAGAGTTGAAACAAACACGACAGCTTCAACCCGACAGCACAAGGTGCCGATCACCGAGTTTCAAGCGACAAGAGAAGCCCTATTCATGCTCCAAGGCCTCCCGACAACACTCTTCCAGAAGGACGGAGTTCCCGATCCGGCGTATCAGATTTCAAGTGTGGAATGGGACACCTACAAAGCCCTCGTTACTTGCTTTGCCGAGAGCGGACGTCAGCTGTTTCAGCTACGCTCATTTTCGAAGAGACCGCAGACGGCGCCTCTCTTCCAAGTATTCCGTGACAACGTTATCGCCAGCTTGCAGTCGTTTGACAAGAATGTCTCGACTGTTCAGGAGCGACTGGTAGTGGCGCGCCAAGATACGGTTGTCAGCATGGCGGCGATATTGGAGGAACTCAGGTCGCACTTAGCGCCTCTGATGTCTCTTGCTGAGACCGTGCGGCGGCTCTACGATCCCGCGAATGGCGGAGCGTTTCGCTTTTTGGAGCTCATCTACGACGAGATCGCCATCGCTCAGCTCTCGGGGCGAGATGCAACATACGAATTCCTCGGGAGGATATTTTTAAACTGCTTTCAAGTGTATCTTCGACCGATCCGACTATGGATGTCAGAGGGGCAACTAATGCCGGGAGATAAGGTCTTTTTCGTATCAGATTCATCTACACAAGTGCCGCTTCGTCAGGTCTGGACAGAACAGTTCAAGCTGAGGAGAACATCGGACGGGGTGCTTCATGCTCCCAGTTTTCTACAACCGAGTGTTGGGAAAGTTTTCACGGCTGGGAAGAGCATCGTCGTTCTCAAGCATCTTGGCAAGTTCGAATCACTTCGGGAGCTTTGGGATGAGCAGGAGCCCCCTCTTACATTCGACACCATCTGTCCTCCTGGGCTGGAACTTGCGCCCTTTCCCGAGCTGTTCACCTCGTCCTTCAATCTATGGATGCAAAGCAAGTACCATGCGACTTCCGAAACACTCAAGCAGGCACTGTTTGACTCTTGTGGCTTGGAGGCGAATATTGAAGCATTGCAACAGCTCTACCTGATGGCTGATGGAGCGGCGGCGGACGAATTTTGCAAAGGGTTATTCGCTCGGCTGGACGCCCTTCGTCCCGATTGGCATGACCGATATTCGCTGAGTGGGTTGGCACAGGAGGCTTTTTCCCTACGCGTTGATACCACTCGGCTCTTTGTCGCTGTCCGGCCAGAGGGTCAAAAGAAGTCTGTGGTGGCTGCTCGCGATCTAATCCGGACAGCCCTGCCGGAAGTCCTCCTGCAGTACCGTCTGCCGTGGCCGGTTCAGCTCGTTGTGACCGAGGACACAATCACTCAATATCAGGCCGTCTTTACACTGCTGATGCAAATCAGGCGCGCCGTGAGTCTTATTCAACGCAATCGAATACTCGACGAGCTGGCCTCCCGCAGAGATATTTGGGGTAGCCGAGCGCTCTACTACCTCCTTCGCTCCAAGTTGATATGGTTCTGCAACTGCATCCAGACCTACCTGGCAACACTGGTGCTGGCCCCTTACACGGAGAATCTACGACAGAGTCTGCGGCAAGCCTATGACGTGGATGCCATGATCGGTCTCCATGCCACGTTCGTGAAGCAAGTTGTCGACGCAGCCTGTCTGGGCAGGAAGCTGGAACCCATTAGGGGTGGCATGCTAGACATCATGGACTTGGCTGCGAGGCTAGAAGATGCCCAGAGCGCTAGCGTCGCTGAGGAGGCGGAGGAAGCACAGGAGCTGTCCCGGCTTTCCATCCTGTCCTCGCCGATGAAAGCGAGCCCCCGCCGGCGAAAACCGGCCGTCTACGCCGAGGACAGTGACGACGACAGGACGGGGAGTTTCAGAGGCAGGGCCAAAAGGGGTGCGATCAATGCAGGCAAGGGCTACCACCAGTGTCTGCGGGAGATTAATACGGACTTTGAGAGGCACTTGAGGTTCATATGCGGGGGCCTCCGAGGGGTTGCTAGGGCTTCGGGCGACGAGGCGGCTGTGAAATGGGACCTCCTGGCCGAAATGCTGGAAGTGGGCGTTAAGGAGGGTGCTTGAAAGTTGAAGGGCCCCTTCGCCAAGCAGGTACGGCGTGACCGGCCGACTCGAGAACATGGACTCGAGACCCGCAATATCAATTAGAGTTTACAGACACAGACTGCCAGGAAAGGAGAAGGATCGGCATGGAATTCCTTGAATTCCATCCGTCTTTGAGCCAGCCAGCTCCAGCTGGTTGTGTGTGTGTGCGTGTGTGTGACTACAGATGGATCCTGCAGCATACTTGAATTATTGGATTCCTGCATTGCAGAGACGATCTGGGCGACAAGCGGAACGGTCAACGGCCGTGGTACGACACTCGGTGAGCACTAAGAGAGGTAGGTATTCAACGTGTCTGTCGCACGATAACAAGCGACCGGCGATGTCTACAAGTGAAGTGGTCCGGCTGTCCTGAGCTCTAGTCTCTGGCCTAGCAACCGCCTCTGTACCTTTTCCCGTTGGCCAGGTATCCGTAGCGTTGAGCCGGACGGCAGCCACTGCACCAGAGAGCGCATGTGTCCCAAATCGAAGCGTCTTAGGCGTGGTGATTCATGATTCCTCGTCCAGTCGGAGTGCCCGGGAGCCAGGGTATCACCACTCGTGTTCACGATGCCGCCCGGCGCGTACCTCCCGTGGTGTTGTGACAGAATTGCGACGAAGCGCCGCCTATCCCCCCTGGATGTCAAGGGGGATGGGAATAGTGTTGCCAACTTTTCCCATCCCCAACCCGCCCTGAACCTTGGAAGTTGGGACGAGTAAGATCGACAGTGGGGCCCCAACAGTCGTAGCCCGAGGCCAAGGGTCTCCTATCCAACTTTTTGTGGCCTCGGAGCGAAGTTGCATTCGTCCTGCAGGCTCCTGTCGATTTCCCGTTTCCCACTCCGAAGTCTAGCATCCATGTTTCATCGGTCCACGGTGACCGTCGGCGTTTTGAGTTGAGAGTTGCGCTGGTGCCCGATGGTTGGAGAAAGACATGACAGGGGAGAGAAGGCCCGGTTCGGGGCGGTTCGGGAAATTGAAGCTCAAGCCAGTCTGGCATTGTCCCGCGTGATCAGCTTTGATGGGGGGAATACCTTGGTTCGACACGTGTGGACAGATGACTCAAAGGCTGTGGGTTGATGAGGCTCGACAACGGTCGGTCGACGCCAGTTTTGCTTTGAAAGGTGTACATAGCTCAGGGTTAGCCAAAGCTGTACGAATCCGGCTCGATCACAGTTACATGGTTGCTGTGCAAACTGGCCCACCGAATTTTTTCATTTCATTAGGAGGCTCGGCAACGTGGAATCCACGATGTCATTTTTGAATCAGTTGTGAAAGGAGCATCTCAACCCCCGTCGGAAACGGTCCGAGCGAAACGGATAGCGGCCTTTGACCGTTTGCGTCGGACTATTAGTTTATCCATAGCACCGATATGCCCCACCATTGACAACCGACCTAGCAGGCGTCGAAGTTTGGTGACGACCTCACTCCTTCGCTGCAGGAACACTGATCTCGACTGCGCCAAACGCTTCACGACATCTGCGCATGTACTTTGGCTCGCCGCAAAAGATAAAAAAAGCTCGCCGCTATCTCCGGAACGCTTCCTGACAGCAACCCCCCTATAGTTGCCTCTATTCGCCAAACTCGCCCAGCATGTCCGAACGCAAAGTGCTCCAGAAATATTACCCTCCAGATTTCGATCCAGCGTCCCTCACGCGCAAGCGCGGACCGAAGCAGACCGGCCCCAAAGTCCAAACCGTCAGAATCATGGCCCCGTTCTCGATGAAGTGCACGACATGTGGAGAGGTGAGGCAAACCAGGCTCCAGACTTCCAAAGCGATCGTGTCCGACGTGGCGCGCATCTTGACAACCTCAGACACTGACTTGCGAACAGTACATATACAAAGGGAGAAAATTCAACAGTAGAAAGGAAACGAACCCCAACGAGCGATACTTGGCCATTCAGATACACCGGTTCCATATTAAATGCACCCGATGCTCAGCAGAAATCATATTTAGGACAGACCCCAAGATCGCCGACTATGCCGTAGTCAAGGGTGCGCTACGCAACATGGAGCCCTGGCGCAACAAGGAGGGAGAAAAGGAGAGCGTCGACGAGAGGCTGGACCGGTTGGAGCGCGAGGAGGCCGAAGCTGCCGGCGAAGAAGAAAAGAACGCGATGGCGGACCTGGAATCAAAGAACGAAGACGCGAGGCGGGAGATGGCGGCCGCGGATGCGCTTGACGAGATTCGCCAGCGCAACGCGCGCATCCAGCGGTCAGAAAAGGACGGCGTCGACTTCTCCGAGTATGTCGTCCGGCCCGAAGACGAGGAGAGGACGAGATTGGAGAGGGAGGATGAGGAGGCTGCGAGGAGGGCGTTCGCTGCTGCGCGGGAGAGGGCTTCTCTCATGGACCTTGGGGAGGAGGTTATCGATGACGAAGTTGAGGAGAGCTTCAGTGGAGAAGCGTCGTCATCATCATCCTCATTATCAACCGCAGCGGCCTCATCAAGGTCAGGCGACGGGCCTGAGACCGCGGGGGCGAGGGCCGTGAGGGATACTTCGATGATGCCGCCGCCACCGCCCCCCGTCAAGCGAGTGGTGAAGAAGAAGAAAGATTACTCTGCCGCGCTTGGCATCAAGAAGAAGCCATCGCTGGTGTAAGAATGTAAGAAAGGAATGAGTAGAGGCGCGGCTGTATCGGTTCGTTCAAAGCAGATGCACGCAATAGGGGTCAGGTACACGTCATTATCTGCCCTCTAATGCGAGTATGGGTAAACGTTCATACACTTTGGGGCATATTTAACTTTTGGGCATGGCGTTTCGGCAACGGAGGGAAACATTCGCACGGACTGCGAGTCGACAGGGCATCGAAATACGTAAACGGGGGAGGCAGACGGTTTGTCTCACCGTTTTGGATGCCCAACTTCAGAGTGGCCGGGATCGGCAGACAGCCCAGGCCTCGTGGGTCATGACTGCAGAGCAGACTTGGGACGTCAAGACTCTGGAGGTTCTAGACGTCACACCAATATTCACACCATGAAACTTTCGCTTCTCTCCGTCATGTTCTAGATGTTCCTATTGCGCGTCTGTGCTCTCTCTTTTCCCAAAGGTTGTTCCCCGCCCGTCGACGCCCCCGCAACGTCGATCTTTACCCCGAATAGTCCAGCGCTGTGATTGTTTTGGCTTTGGCCCTACATGTGTGTATGTTGAAGTGTAATTATTAAGCTTGTGAACGGCCTGCTCGATGATTCGGCAGGCATGTGAGCTCATGGCTCGGTGAGGTCCTGCTGTGCGAGATTGTGCGAGATTGTGCGTGTTTGATCCGGGCGGCGACGAGACCGCGCCGATCGTGGCAGCCTGGTTGACCGTCGCTGCAATCGCTGGGCAGTGGGTACGGAATGAGATGGAGAGGACGGATGGACAGACTAACCCGTACCCAGGACGAATCGACATGATGGAGAAATGGCGCAGCGCAAGGCGGGGAGGGGTTGAGTGGTTTTCTTTGGGTACTCTCTACCCAAACGAGTGGACGGGCCTGGGGCAATCCGGCGTCGGAATGCTACGTTCTTGACACGATAGGGACGCTGAAGAGGAACAGTGGAGAGCGATTTGATGTCGCAGTGTAAGTGGAAAAAGACCCAGAAGTTGTAAACTCTGACCGGCTTGTTTACTTCTCCGAATGGCAATATGATAGAGGGCGCGTGGTCGTATCATTTGCGAATACACAAATGAAAATGAGGGGTGGGGCGAGATTATACGCTCTTGATCATCACGGAGACAGACGCCGTGGATTGTTACTATAACATAGACAGAAGCTGTATGTTGACAATTGCTTAGTGTTGTAAGAATTTGAAGTCATGAATATGTCACATGCATATGGCGAAAAGGATTCTTTGAACGAAGGTGAATAGAATTTCCATATAGATCATAACTCATGGGAGCAAGCAGCCTCGACTTTTGCCTCAAGCCTCACACACCCGTTATTCTAGAGCCTCAAACGCCTTGCAGACCAATGCCCACAAACAAAAAATATCCAAATACGCCCAGATGTACAAACAATATTCGCGCCATATCATGCATCTATCTCGCCGAAATTCACCTTGGGCAGTTGTACCAATGGCGCGCGCGCATTGTGTTTAGTTGAATGCGCTGGAAGTTGGTGATGTCGTTTGGACCATCGTTGCCGCAATTTGGCTGTGAAAGGTTGCCAACCAACAGGGGAATGAAACCATTAACGCTTTTGATCAGCGAAGGAGTCGATGATTATGATAATGTGATTCTTCCAAAGGTGGAATTCCCAGGTTTGATTTACGAGCTGTAGTCGGGGCTCGACGATGAGTGGTGACCGTTGTGGGGGTAGCTCGTGCGACCGCCCGATCTCCGCGATGATGAGCGGTTGGCAGCCTCCATCTGACGCTTGGTATGCTGGTGCATCGAGCGCATGTAGGTAGAAATGTCTGATGGAGGAGGGGGGGAGACGGGGATGGAAACGGAATAGGCGTCCTGGCGAGCGGGCATGGTGGAAGGGCTCATGGTTGCGATTTTAGATGGTGGTAAGTGTTGTTTTGATGGTTTGCCCGTAAGGGTTGAAAGTTGAAGACTCGATGAATTGGAAAAGTCTTGAAGATGATATTGAACGGAAAAGTAGATGCAAGATCAGTGATTGTATTGATGGATATGGGGGTGTCTGATATTTGTATGTTGGTTGAGACGGTGTGATGGATGTTATTGTAGCTGGATGCTGATGAAACGGGATTTCAAGAAACGGTGGATGGCAGGAATGGTTCTGGGTTTATAAAAGAAAATAAGAGGGGCGAAAAGGGTCACCGCACCCGCGTAGCCTTGTCGTGGAGAATGAGGTGAACACACACAGAGGTAGGGGAAGTTGGGCAGGATGGGATGGGGTTGGTGAGCAAGCGTGCGCCCATCAGGCCAAACGCAGGGTGTCTGTCACTTTGGTGGATCTACAAGCTTCCCAAAAGTTTTCCCACGCCCCCCCC
>NWBT01000048.1:525641-673210 GCA_003386485.1 Colletotrichum lentis
CCCCCCTTTCCCCTCCTCCCTAGGAGGCTCGAGAGGAAGAGGACGGAGGGGAAATGGAGAACACAGAATACTGCCCCTCCCTAGTTGGCCCTCCCACCACCTCCGAAGAGCTCGCCAAAGGGCTGTTGCATGTTCCCGCCTTGCTCATTTCGCTAGGGATCGGCAGTGATGGACGGTGTCCTAGCGTGTGCTAGACCTCCGGGTGAAGGCCTGGACGGTATGGCGTAACTGAACCGGGGTCACGGCCGAGAAGCCAATCACGCAGGCAGGACGGCCTTGCCACGGACAGGGCTGATGATGCAGTGAGTGGTAGGTGATACAACTGCAGGACTGGGCCGGGCTTAGTCTCGTTTGGGCTCAGCAGACAGGACGGAGGCATGAGAGGACAGACAAGGCGGGTAGTGACCGAGAACGGAAAGACCCTGCTGATCTGTGTCCAGACTGAAGTCACAGGACATGTCATCATTGGCCCCAGCTCCGCTCTTCTTCGGGGGGGAGCTGTTGAGGTTGTCGCAGGGTTTCTGAGTGTCGGACAAAGACAGAGATGATCCATCCCTCTGGGGTTTGAGATATCTGACAAGTCTAGACCGATAGGGGTCCTGGGAGACGGAGGCGTGGGAAGATGAGGGGCTTCCCAGACACAACGCTACGTAGAGATGGACAAGACCATGGACGCAAGCGAGAGGGATTGTCTTGAACATCGTGCCTCTCACCGGGGCTAGACCGGCCAATGTGTGTGGGTGTTGGACCCCTGGTTTTGGCGTGCTGTGAGCCTGTGCCCGTCCTTTGAGCAAAACTGGTCTTCCGATAGGGGATGGGAGAAGGGTACGTACGGGGGATGCCTTGAAACCCCAAATTGAGTGGCGCCTGCAAGCAAAACGCGGCGACGAAGGGTCCAGGTCACGAGGGTGTAAGCTAGCTTCCGGATGTTGTTGACAGTCAGACATGCGCTACTGGCAGCAGGCCACTGGAGCTACAAAGGCACATACGTAGTAGGTGCGTAGTAAATTAGATGGGCAGTCACACCGTCAATCAAAGGAGCCACTGGGCTCAAATGACGGGTGACGGCCTATCTTGCTTACTTACACTACCTAGCTGCCTGGACTGGGCAGATTACCTACGTATGCACACACATACATATGTGCGGACGGTAACGGAGAGCTTGAGCAGAGTAAGGAGCGCATGTGGGAATGGGAAGGTTGGCAAACGGTGCTGTGCCAAGCCGTGGCCAAGCAGGACTTGTCGTCAAAAAATCGGCGAGTGGGGCAGACGTCATTGGCCGAAGCGTCCATGTCGGCCGGACCCCGGGGTAGACGTTTCGTCAGAAAATGGGTCCCGTATCTCTTGAGTTGCAGGGTCGTGGTATCGCGGTGCGCGCCCACACCACACCAGTGCAGTTCCCACCCCGACCGTCTGCGCCGGGGCGGATACAATACACACCGTCAACGAAAAGAGCACGGATCCCTCCTGTTCCGCCGCGTACAGTACACTAGTGTGAAGCTCTCCCCGCCGCCGATTTTTTTCTTCTGAAGCCATTCGCAATATCCTGCAGCTGTTGGAGCCCAACCTACTCCCTTAGATCCCCGCAAGCCACGAGCTTTCATTGGTGAGATCTCCGTGTCTGGTGGGTCCGCCCTCTAGATCTCAGAGGTACGTTCCGGAATACGTACCCGGCGGGACTTCCCAAGATGCCTTCATGCCCACACCACGCGAATGGGATTTTGCTCATTTGCCATGGCCACGAAATTGGACTTTGGCACTCCTGGGCCTCAATTCCCCATCCCCTCGGGAATAATGATTCATTCGTTTCTCCTGATGAGGGCCCCAGCGTCCCGTCCGTGTGTTAGGTTTTTCTTTCTCTCTCCTGGTGCCCGCCCCTCTCGTCACCCTCCCACAGCCGACGTTGCCGAAGCGATTCAGCCTCCAAGGGGAAGAGCCGGGCGGTGTACGGATCCAATCCGCCGAGGATGATAATGGAGGCAATTGCCCGCCCTGGACATCACGGAGCCGGGAGGCGGGACAGAGAGGAGTAGGTGAGGCAAGGGTGTAGCCGCGGTAGGCCGCATCCGGCTCTGATTTGACCCTCACCGAGAGATTAAACATGAAGACGCTTTGTTTTGGGTGAGAAATCCCCATGCAGTGACGCTCGAGAAGATCTGACAAGAGACAGGCGTGAGCTCGTGCAAATGGGAAGCAACCTAAACAGTGGGTTCGTGTGCTTGTGTGGTTTGACGGCTGGGAGGCTGGATCCCCCATTCCACCATTGTAGGCATGGATTGGCTCTCATGAGACTGCGGCAAAGACAGCTTCTGACGGCGGAGGATTCCCGGTACGCAGAGAACCGTAACACAAGAAGGGCGGACGGCGGACCAGGGGTGGTGGAGGGGGGTTGCGCGCAGCAAAAACATGACGGAACCCAAAGTGCTCATTTGGCAGGAAGTATCCGTAACGACGGACAGACAAGACGTCCGGCCGAGACGCTGGAGTCGCTGGGACACACAGACGTCAAGGCTGACCTGTGCGTCTGCTCAAGTTCGCGACTTCGCTACGGCCTCGTCTCCAGCTACGTTGGGTGGTGTTCGGGTGTCGTCAAGTGTTGCCAATTAGACGTCGTGTGAAGTCACGCAGCGCCACTGATGCGGTTCCCTGTGATGTCATGCATGCTTCCACCCCCCTGGTCCGACGGTCGGCTGCTAGCCGGTGCCAAACGAGCCAATCACGACACATTGGGGTGAGCGTTTTCCTCCTTTCCCCCTACAAGGTAGGAGGTTCCGTCACACTCCCCTTTCCACAAACGCTGGTCCATTCCGTCACAGGGAAGCAACGACACGCTCAACGACCTCATAGGTAGGCGCCACACATCATACACAGGTACCAACATATGGACACACCATCGCCGTTTGTCCGTCTCGCAGCGACGTCCTCAGTCCCCAGTCAAGTCACACGCCTGGATCGTGTACTACACGGCAGCAAGGGAACATTGGCCCCTTTGTCTAGTGCACAATACTGGATCTCACTGGTATGCGGCTCCCGTACTTTCAAGACGTTTGTCTGGCTGTTAACTGCTATCAAGCAATCCCTTCAACCGGGCATACATCGCTTCTTTCCTCGTTCTCGTTCCTGCTTTTCCCTCTTTTTTTCGGTTGCTTTTCTTCACTCGTTTCTTCCCAACCTGTGCGATTCGATCCTTGCCACGGCTCGAGTCATCGTGTGACCCGAATGGGATACTCTACATTGTTTACACACACTAGTAAAAGAGCCTCCCCTCTACTGCGTCGACGGCAGCACCACCCATGAAGCAATCCCCGCCACCTGCATCACTCCTTGACTATCCACACACTCCATGAATTCGCCTCAGCCTCTATCGGGGAACCTGTGTGCCACTAGGATCCGTACCCCGACCTTATTCGTCTGACCGAATCAAAAGAGCTCACACATGCGAAAGGTGTTGTTGAACAAAGTTGCCTCATGGGCCGCCTCTCATCACACGTGATGACGACATGCCTCATCTCACACTCGCCTCCTGCCGGTCACTGCGCCCAAAGTCATGCCACACAACCAAACAACCAAACAACCAGATCCCCAACATCCATCTTCCCTCTCTTGTCTCTGTCTCTCTCTCGGTGCTCGCCTGTGACAGCATAGGCGACAAAAGACCCCTGGCTACACCCGGCAGAAAGGGTGGGTGAGAAGCCCCTTTTGCCCCTGCGTCTTCGACTCCTGAGCTACGGTGTGAGCCGCAAAACGGCTAGAACATGAGCGAATGACCAGGCACGATGACATCGGCGTCTGGCCAGCAATGGGCCCGTGATGGGGGCCTGGGCATCTGGGGAAGAGTGGCCAGCCCCCAAAACGTCATGAATGATGCTGTCCCGAGAGGTGCACCTCATCAAACGTCTTTGACCTTCTCTATCCAGTAGAGACGTTCGCACAACTATTCGTAAACAATGACGAGCACTACCTAGATCTACCTCCCACCCAACTTCATGCGCATCACCGCACCGGGCCCCACGCAGACCGAGCTCAGCGATGATTTTCGAGACTGGGTCATCATGCCGAACTACGGAAACAACTGAGGCAAAGCAGACAACAACACGTAGGGCTTAATCTCAAGACCGTGATGGCCAACACTACTCTTCGCACGCCGTCCTACGTCGTCTCCTCGAAGCCCCTTGACGCTCGACTACAATGGGCCCCGCGCAATGGACTTGTAGCCGATCGAGATTCCTACCGAGAACCTTCTTCGTAATGGTTCGTTTACTTTGAGCTCTTCGGCGATCCCATCCGTCATCTGGCATCTGTGTCCGTCTCGAGTGTACTCGACACCTCTTCGAATCTGGCGGACGCCTGCGATTGCGGAACTGTAGGGGCAGCTAGCTACCCGTCGTTCGCCCCCCTCGTTCGACATCGAGATCTCAACATGTCAGGTCCACAGTTTCGCGGATGGCCTCACGATGCGCCAAGGACTCTCGACCAACGCTGTACCCCCATTGCATCAGATCACCTAGGTTTGTTTTGGGTCTGCGGTCCTTTTGCCTCGTCGACCCATGTTCCGTTGCTCCGAACAAGAAGGATGAAAACTTGCGAGTCTAGATCGGCAGTAAGCTGATGGCCACAAACGACCACAACTCGCCCCTGTCTATGGAGTCAAGAACGTCACCTATGTCTGGCTCGTCAAAACCAGGGCCGGTGTGAGTTTAGCCAGTGGAGGACACCGCTGTGGGTGTCCTTACAAACACGCCTCGACGACGTCTCTGCGCTCACTGGTTCCAGCATGTCCCAGTTGTGTTTGTGGGCGCCCTAATGGTACATACTATTGCGAACTGCCCATTTCTGCTGGCAGGTTTATTCCCGTGGCTGTCATCTCGACCCGACGTATGGTGCAGTCATTGGGGCGGCTTCAGCGCTGCTGTGGTGTTCTCATCGACAACCTCCGATTCCCAGACGAATCTTCGGCCGCCCTTAACCGATCGATATAATTTTCATCAATATCGCACGTCAACAATCCGAACGACTTAGAAGACCCCGCTTGCAAATGTCGTCAGCCGGGCTCAGCAATCTTTGACGAGAACTTGAGATGCCATTCAGTGTGCCTTCCCCGGCGTCTCTAGCTACGAACGGAACAGGGGCATCCGGATAACACTGTCACTCCACATTCTAGAGACAGGCAGTCAGAGTACTGGAATATGTAGGTATAAACGGAACCTCTCTGCCTCTGTATCCTTTCAGCGGCTCTATATTTTACTACGATGCAGGTACTCGAGTTCAACGTCCTCATGCGTGAGCCTTTTGCAATGGAAACGGCCATAAGAACATCGGCATCATAAGGGTACAAGGTGCTATGGACGAGGTTGGAGGAGGATGTATTTTGCTGATGTGTTTTCACTATAGCATGGCAGCTCGTCCCATTACACAACATTGAAATGTAGGGACGATGCAAAATGGTTGTCTCAACNGGGGGCTTCGCTGGATTGGAGGGCGTGACAACTTTGGGCCGTTCCAATTAGACCTTGTCACGACGCTTGTGGTCCATCACTCGGCATCCCGAATCGTTCCTACAGTTCCTAGTCAATTGTGAAGGGACGGAAACATGTTCCTCATCACATCATGCGGCTGTAGTAGTTTCGATCCATGGCTGTGGTTTCCATGGCATCTCTTGACGAGCAAGAAAGATCGACAAGTGTCTTGAATCCGTTTGCTCCAGGTGACCTTCAGCGCTTGGTCAGCCCATCGCGTGCCTCGGGCATGTAAATGAATATTTCACTTTGTTATCATGTTAAGGAAAATATCCAAGAAGCCCATATCCGAAAGGGTAAGTACCTGTTGCGGATGGAACACCATCTTTTCAGCAACATTGTCTAGTTTCAACAATCGACCCTAGAAATCTAGCGGTACAAGGTCATATGATGACTGTGTACTGAAGAGGGGGCGTTTTGGTGACTAGATTGATGCTTCTCGTGGATCAACGGATAGTGATGGGTTCAGATTCCGATATTCTACCAATGGGTTCTTCCAATCCCTAACACCATCGGAAAGTGAACAGCGCGGGATGAGGCTTCAAAGGTTGGTGAAGATTGGTATATCCTGCTCATCCAGTGTTTAGACATGTTGCCGGTCATGGGCCATGCCCCTTTAGTCGGGGCCACTAGTGGTTGGGCGTTCCCATTCTCGCACTCGTTAATAGGCCAAGGCACCACCTGTTGGTTCGAGCCAGTGACGGTTGGTTGTCTCAACAAGATGGCTTCGTTCCCATGAGCCAAGCCTCACAGCGACCGCGAAGGCGAAGCCTATCCCTTTCCTACCTCGTCTAATTCCTACCCCTCCCCGAGTGACACAAAACTCAATCTCCTCTCTCACAGCCATGCGGAGAGTAGCTTCGGATGAAACATGGCCCATTGGACCTGACACGGCATCTCCGAACTCTGTCTACATGGGACGCACTCAGGGACGCCAACCGGATTGCTAAGGGGACAAGCGCGGTATCGACCGCCCGAAGAGACTTGTTCAGACGCTGTCAGTCCCGGCCGGCCGCCTCAGCATAGGTCCTGAGCTCGTTCTAAGAGGGGGGCAGACGGAGGAGTAATGACGATCAGAGGACGATAAGCAACCCTCGCCTGATCTACACTAACTGCAGGACCCTTGTCTCTCCCTTTGAGGACCGCACGATAGGTAGTCGATCGCTTGCCGATCCACCGTCCGACCCCGCCCAGGTAGTGTTCGAAGGCGGGGTGCGATACAAGCAACGACTTCTTGTAAACGCAGGCTGCCCAGACTGCCACGCTGCCTGGGCTACTGTGGGTATTTCGAGGTTCCTAGGCCTCATTTACACCCCGACACGAAAAAACATTGCCAGAGTTTCGCAGTTCAGCCATGGATGCATGCCTACCAACCAGGATCGGGGCTTGCTGTATCACAGAGGGCCAGGTGCACTGGTGTTCGGACCGGAAGGCCCTGTACAGCCGGCAGCGCTGTCGATCGCTTCGTGCGGGCAAGTCGAGACAAACCACTCAGCGGCTAAGTGTCGTGTGCGGCTTATGGAAAAAAGAAAAAAGAAAAGAAGAAAAAGAGAGAGAGAAGGGCGTTGGCTGGCCGGACAAGAACCGACGATCAATCCTTCGGGCGACTCATCTGGCTTGTTGCTCAGCAGATACGCCCTCAGCCAAACACACCGGGATGCAAGACCACATCGTCCTGCCAATGAATACCTGAACAGCAACCTGCCGCTTCCAACCCTATCCAGATTGTCACCCGCACTTGAGTAGGCATAAGTACACACTGTCATGTCGTGCAGCAGTACCCTAGGGCAGAAACCTTGTCGCGATTCTGACACAAATTTTGTCGTCATTGATTCAGGACGGCATGGGCCGAATGGTCAACAGCGGCGGAGATGCTTTCAACCTTTGAATCTTACCAGCGAACCAGCGTGGCTGCACGACGAGCCGGACCACCAGCGGCCAAGAAGAGCGTCTTTCTGCCCTCCTTCTTTCTTGCTTGGTCTCTGCAAGGCAGTGCTGCAAAGCAGCGAACCAGCGCCCTCATGGGGGACATCAGATGGCGTCCTCTTTGGGTTATATACTTGGTGTCCGTCCCGGAAGGACAGTTGGCGAAGAGATCACACTGGAGTCCGGGTGCCGAGTATCGGAAACAAGTGGCCGTTTGTTTCATGCGCTCTGCAAGCCGCTGCCCCTTCGCGGCCAGGTTAGCCCGGTCACTTTTTCTTTGCAGTCGTGCCCTTCGCAGCAGCAGAGCGACCGGGGCAGCGTCCGGTTCCGCCTCCGAGTCCGGGCAAGCCTCCGGGGAGTTGTGGGAGTCGCTACTTCTAAGCCACCAAGTCGACGAACGGGTTAGCGCACATTCGTAGGGAATCTTCGACTGTAGAATGGGCAGGCTGTCTGTCGAACATGGTCTTTTCCCCAGCGCAATGACCAGTCGTACAAGTAAGGCGTATCTACGGCACACAGACCCCGGATTCGGCCCAGAAACCATGCCGACGTCGCACAAGCATCCCATCTCTTGGGTGAATGTCCATTGCTAGCCAAAGGATCACCAAGCTTTGTTTATACTTACCTTCGCCAAGGGACCCATGGGAAGATGGTTTCGGGGGGGGGGCTTTACCAACGAGTTGCCCAGCGGAACGGATTTAACACTGCCAACGAGAACCAGACTTAATTGCAGCTGGTCGATGTACTTACAGGGAATTTAGCACCCTCCCCGAAGAACCTACAACGGAACAGGGACAACAGGGAACTCGTGATCTTGCGCGGTGCCTCACGACATTGGCGCCTGCAAGTCGCAACCTGTGCCTCATGGGGGGGGTTCAACGTGAACAACCCTGCATTAACCAGGGGCAGGCTTTCCCCGTCCATCGACGCGTGTCTCCCGTGAGTTCCCCCCGATGAGGATGGTTGCGGTCAATGCTTCATGCAGAAGGCATTGCGTCTTGTAACAACCGTGCTGAGACAGCGTTTCATCTTCGGTCGATGATGTTTCCGCGCGTGCGGGTAACCCCCAATGTCGAGTTGAGGCGAAAAGGGAAGACAAGAGGCGCTCCAGATAATGTCTTCCTGGGTTGCATGATCCAAACTCTTTTCCCTCTTCCTGTTAAACGACATTGCAATTGAAGCCCTCCCCCCCCCAGTAGTGTTTATTTGTTTCCTTTCCTTTCCTTTCCTTCCATTCTAACTACTTCTCTCCCTTCGATTCTCATCAAAACACAAAGAGATTTTTGAAAGAAAAAAAAACCTCATCCCGCTCCTTTGATATTTATTTACTTAATAATGCTGTCCAAGGTCATTGCCGTCCTGGCGGCGGCGACGTTGACGTCAGCCGCTACGCCCATGGGCTTCATGCCCGCTTCAAACACCCCTCTCATCGTTTCCTACGGAGGCATCTCGGCACTGGATGGCGTAAATTTGCCAAAAGACTGTAAGCGCGCCAGCGGATAAGGTACACGACCGAGGCACGAGAAGTGGCAATCTAACGCAGTCATCAGCTACCCAGGTCATGCCCACGATCGCAACGGAACAGCAGCTCAAGGGACAGTACGCGGTGATAATGGTGGATATCGACGTCCCGACCAACCAGCCGCCCAAGACGGGCACTCTCCTCCACTGGCTGCAGACGGGCCTGATGTCCGCCGACACACCCGTGACGCTCAACACAACCGCCGGGCCGAAAAAGGTCTTTGTCATGCAGAATAGGATGAACGCGGCCGCTCTCGCGCCGTACCTCGGCCCTAACCCGCCGGCGAGGGAACCCCTCAGCCACAGGTACACCTTTGTCGCGGTGGACCACACCACCATCACGCAGCAGGGCCTCATGGCCCTCTCGGGCGCGGCCCAGAACCGTCGCGACTTCAACGTCATGAACGGCCTGATGGCCGCCGGGCTCCAGGACAAGGTCGTCGCCGGCAACTTTTTCCGCGTCACGAACGCCGGTCCCGTCGGCGCCGGGCAGGGTATGCCAGCAGGAGGATCTAGGGGTAACAGCACCGGCGGCGCTCCCATGCAGCCGAAGCCGACCATGCCTAGCGGCACTCCGACGACCCCCGGCACCGGAGGAGGCATGCCCGGTATGCCCGGTATGCCCGGTATGCCAGGCACGCCCAGTATGCCCAGTACGCCCGGCATGACCATGGCTCCCGGAATGACGATGCCTCCCGGAATGACGATGCCTCCTGGAATGACGATGCCCATGCCCAGTGCGCAGCCCACCGGGGGCGCTCAGCCGTCGGGCCCCGCTCGCGCGAGCGCTGTCAGTCTCAGCCCGAGTATCGGCGTTGTGTCGATAGGACTGTGTCTGGCTGCTTCCCTGTCGTTGTTGTTGTGGTAGACAGAAACAAGAAGGGGAAAAGCGAAAGCGGGGGAGAGGGGTGGAGATGCGAGAAACCATACATGGACCTGTTGGAGAGGAAGGTGTGATGATTGTGCACCCTGAGCCTATTGAATGCATTGCTGACGAGGCCAGAGTATGTTACTTGTTTCGTTTCTCAGGCTGCCGATCCAAGCTGGATACTGAAGGAAGTGCCAGTTGTACATATAGGGTAGAGCAGCATGCCTATATAGCAAACCGTTTATATGCAGCACATAGTTCTAGTGTCAATGGACGCGTCAGCAGTCAATTCATGTGCCGTCGTATTCTACCCTAGGCCTGATTCTACATTTGGCCTAGATGGACGTGCTCAGACGAGATGTCAATCCAGGGCGAACGATGCGTTCCGTGTAAAGATGCCAGCAGGAGACGTCGCCAAACGGAAGCAAGAAGGACGAGAAGAGGCAAGACTTGATGCTCGGGGCTCTGGCCGGGGATGACGCCGGCGGCATGTCTCCGGACGCGGGTCGGAAGCCCACCTAGCGACCACCCGGTCGACAAAGTCCGCCGCGCGATGCAGCAAGATTAGTCACGGAACGTATCACGTGACCTCGCCACGCCCTGCCGCCGCCGACTTCCTTTCTCGTCTCGAGCTGCCCCATACCTACGGACGGAATGTAGTTTCCCAAGGGCCGCTTTTTGCATGGGTGGGCCCAGCTGGGCGGTAAAGTCCAAACTCCCCGCTCCGCAGCGCGCGCGCGCTCGCGCGCACTCTTGCCGGAGGGACGCATTTCCGTTGGCGGATCTGCTCTCTAACACGGTCGGTTCTGGGAAAACAAAGAGGATATTTTTAACTTTGTTGTCTTGACAATCTAGATTGTCATCATGGCGCGCGCTCACTTTTGTCGCAGAGCGTCAGCGGAGCGATATGTCTCCGAGCTACATACCCTGGCGCGCGCGCGCCCGCGAAACGCAGACGGGATCCCGGCTTGTCTGCGCATGCCAAACTCAAATGGATAGAATGGGTTGTTGGATGATGTGCTTTACAGGTTGGGCCCTTGGGGTTATATAAAGCTACTGCAATCGCCTCGTGTGTTTTCTACTGGGGGTGAACCAATTGAACAATTACTCGATCAATACCCAAATACGTACCTACCCAACTCAACAGTACAAGCCATCGCAACCACGCGTTCAAAACGGGATCTAAAACCCGAAAGGCCATTGTATTCCACAGTGGACTCACTTACCAAGCGACACAACATAGAACTGTCGTGCTGCCAAGCCGTCTGGAGCCTCTTTTATAGAATCCTCAACACCCTCGCCTTATCTTTCACGAAAACAAAGCGTCATCGTCACCTACAAGCATAATGCCGACTCTCGTCATTCTCGGCGCCGGCATAGCTGGGTTGCCCATTGCCCACCATGTCTTGAAGCACACCACGCCGCTGGTCAAGGACCTCAAGGTGATCCTGGTGACGCCCAACACTGACCAGTGAGTTTCTCTTCTCATTTGCCTCTTGCTCTCGGCGCGTGTTTGCGAACACGCGCGCAAGACGTCATCCATCCACTTAACACCTTTGCCAGGTACTGGAACCTCGCCTCCGTCCGCGGCGTCGTCCCCGGCCAGCTCGGCGACGACCAGCTCTTCCAGCCCATCGCGCCCGAGTTTGCCAAGTACCCCAAGGAAAGCTATGAGCTCGTCTTCGGCAAGGCCGAGACGCTCAGCGACGACAAGAAGACCGTCGTCGTCGAAACCAATGACGGCGCCCACCGCACCATCGCCTACGACGCCGTCGTCATCGCCACGGGCACCCGCGCCAAGGATAACATGCCGTGGAAGGAGGTCGGCACGACGGAGGACACCAAGCAGGCCCTCGGCAGCCTCCGTAAGCAGATCGCCGACGCCAAGACCATCGTCGTCGCCGGCGGCGGCACCACCGGCGTCGAGACGGTCGGGGAGATCGGCTTCGAGTTCAACGGAAAGAAGGACGTCTACTTGGTCTTTAGCGGCGACCTGCCCCTCGCCGAGCCCTTCACCGACAGCGTCCGCAAGGCGGCGCTCAACGAGCTGCGCAAGATGAACGTCAAGACGATCCCCAACACCAAGGTCACGAGCGTCAGCGCAGCGGCCGACGGACGGAAGACGCTCGAGCTCACGGATAAGAGTGGCAAGACGACGACGCTCCAGGCGGACGCATACGTCCCCACCACCGGCAACGTCCCCAACACATCATTCCTGCCGGCGAGCATGCTGGACGCGCAGGGTTACGTGAACCAGGACACGAGCCTCCGGGTGCCGGGCCACGAAAACATCTTCGTGGTGGGCGACGTCGGGAACCTAGAGGACGGGTACGCTCGCCTCGTCGACCAGCAGACGCAACACGCGGTCAAGAGCATTCAGGCGCACTTCACCGGCGCGTCGAGGCCGGCCGACTATGTCGTCGACACCAAGGTCCTCGGCGGCATCACGATCGGGCGGAGCAGGGCAACGGGCCAGATGGGCACGTGGAAGTTGCCGAGCATCGTCATCTGGCTGTTCAAGGGACGGTTCCTGGGCACCGATTACGCCAAGGAAATTGCAGCCGGCAAGAGGACGGTGCTGGTCACGAAGAACTGGTGAGGCGGCGGTGGCTGGTGGTTCATTGCGTGTATTTGTTCGGTCGGTGTTTTCGGCGCTTGGGCGCCGTGATGGATACGGCGGTAGGATAACCCGGCTTTTTGTAACTTCATTGTTTTCCCATCGCGTAGCCAAATGGTTTTCTCCTTTCTTCTGGTATGGATCATCGATCCATTGGCAGTTAGACCAGACGCGGCTGAATGATGAATTGTATTAACTTCTTGAGACTGGCCCGATCATGCTGATAGCCCTGATGGCAACGATGGTTGTTTGGTTGGAGCGGGATGTGGTCGAGAGATACGAAGTGGACACACACTGTGGATGTCAAATGAAAACTCAGCAATTTTCACAGTGCCAGAACTCAGTGCCCCCACTGACGGATCCCACGGTACTTGCCCTGACCGCCCGACCCAACGCGGTCTAGCGCCGAATTCCAACGGGTTCATAACGGCGGCGCGCGAACCAAATTCTTTCTCCCTTTCTTCTTCTTTTTCTTTCCCTTAGATCAAAAAGTAACCCAGAGCTGCCACGACCTACATCCAGTCTTTTATCCACGGTGTCGAGTTGCCTTTTCTCCTCTTCGGAGGGGATCGCTCTGCAGATTAAAATCCCTTGATTATAGGAAGTCTCCTCCCAGGCCCTTTCGGGCGGTGGGTGAGTGATGCTGTTGATGGGGGACATGCCACTGCGCGCATGACCGATTTTTGTATCCGTATTATCGTTTGTTTCGGTCGTTGAATGTTTGAAAGTCCGTGAGAACGCTCGCGAGCTGCTCCGAATGTGGAGCCCCCTCTCGTCGTAATGCAGACCCAGCCTGGCTGGAGGGTTTGCCATAAGAGGCGGAGATGGACGGGAATGAGACATGCGCCTTGCCCGTCAGTAGTTTCGTTTCATGACCTAGTCCCTTCCCATGTGTCGCACCGCACCCGGTGGTGGTGTTGGTGCCGGTGGGAAAACGTCCAACGCCTTCGAGTTTCTTATGCCTGACGCACGACAGGGTTCTATCTCGGTGCGGCTGGTCTGAATCGATTGACCCCGTTGGCCACGCGCTTTGGCCGGATCCAGACAAGTTGCCGCGAGCACGCATCTGCGTCCAACCCCCCCCGGCAATGGGTGCGCGCAGGAGAGTCTTCAACAAGGTAGACACGTGTTGTGCAACCCATCGTACCATCCTCCGACGTGCGTTGGAGGAGGGCTGAATGGAAGTGGCAAGGTGGATGACCAAAAATAAGGGGTGTTCTCGGTTCCTGTTTTTGGCCCCATTCGCATTCCTCCAGTCCGTTCTTTGCAGCCTGAGCTATGCCACCACGGAGCTGCGATGAAAGGTCGAAGGGTCATCGATCCAGAATCCAGGAAAGGAAAAGGGGGACCGAGACGAAGGACCGAGGAACAGCATCGTTCGGATGCAGTTTGAAGCCTGCACATGTCTCGGTAGTTCCCCTGGACAGAGCAGCTCGTGAGAGCGCGCCTTGTCATCCCTTTCAACCGTCTCCGTTGAGGTGCGACGCTGGCACATGGCTTGGCCACACCAAGTGCATTCTTGACTGGGCTGCTCAGGCATGCAGCTCAGCGTGTCGAATCCCGACTGCCCTCCCCCCCTGTCCTCGCCATTAGGAGCTCTCGTAACCAGCCTGGCTGGCGAAGGCTTCTCACAGACTCGCACTCACCCGTTGGTGGACACCGAACGGATATCGCAAAAGAGACATCCCCTTCCAGGTTGTCGGATCAGCCGCAACCCCTTACCCTCGACGGCGCAAAAAAGAGGGTGGGCATCACACCGTGCTTGACCCTCTGACGGGCGAGGAGAGATGCCTTCTTGAGTGTCGACTGCAACCCAGGAGAACACACATGGTCGCGCCCNGGGGGGGCACAGACTGAGGAATGCTGTGTCTTTTCATTCCCTACCCCCTTTGCTTGATTGCTTCCATCGTTCGGTGCTTAGCTTGACTCGGGGGCAAGGCAAAGCCTTCGTGTTCAGTCTGAACCCCCTTCTCTCCTGGTTTCGTTGACTTCTATAAGGCGAAGGACGGCCAGTCGTGATGTATCGACCTATCCCCTTCTTCCCCTTTCCCCAGTTCCCTTATCCTCTTTCCTCCCTTCACCTCCGTCCCTTCTCGTGAAGAGCTCTCTCGCTTCATCTAGTCATTCGTTGGACTACGTCCTCTCACATTCATTCCTCGTAGGGTATTCCGTCTGTCGCTCATTTTGTCCAACTCCATCTCTATTCACACGCTCGTCCCTATTATACCCTTTATACCTATCTTAATACAGTCCCTCATAGAGCTTCCACTGAACAGCCGTCAAGATGAGGTCTGTTACTAGCCGCAACACCCCATGGACCATGTTGAGCAGCAGACTAACCAGCACGGTCGTAGTCTCGGTCCAATCACCACCTCGGCCTTCGTCACCTGCGACCCGGTGGCCACGCCGACAAACGTCTACACGACCGTGTACACGACGACTGCCGTCGCAGCCAACCCCACCACCTCGTGGATCGCCACGTACACAATCACCGAGGTCTGCACCGGCTGGCCTTGGGAGTACAAGACCAAGGCCATCCCCCCATGCTTCGCCGAGACCACCATCTACTGCGAGCCCTGCGCGCAGAAGACCATTCCCATCATCTGCCCCATCCCGACCCCGACCGCCAACGTCGTCATCAACGGCGACGGTGTCACGGCCGCCGCCAACCCCAACGGTGCCCCCTCCGGAAGCGCGGACCGGGCTTCTGGATACGGTGTCTACGGTAGTTATGGCTCTTACGACCAGGGCGCACCTGCACGGCCCGGCCAGTCTGGAGTCCCCGGTGCTCCTGATGCTCCTGCACCTGGCGCTGCTGGTGCTGGTGGCCAACCCGGTGGTCAGCCCGGCCAATCTGCTGTTCCCGACGCCCCTGGCGCTCCTGGTACTAACCCTGCCGCACCACCAACAGTCGTCGTTGCATCGGCACCGTCGCTCAGGAAGAGCCTCGGCCTGCTGTGCGCCGTCTCGATGGCCGTCGGCCTCAACGCCCTTGCTTAGGACGGCTACCTGACGCCTCGCTCCCACGTGGTACGTCCGCAAGCATACCGAAATGAATGGGGAGTGCGAGAGAGAAAAAGAAAAAAGAGCTGCGGACGCGGCTGAACCCCGGGAATTCTCGTCCCTGGCAACGGAGTTTGGATTTGAAACATATATCTCCGTTGGGTTAAGAGTTGGCGGCATTTGCGGGCAGGTGTTCCCCACGGAGTTGAACATGGGTGGATAAATGAATGGCCTTCGGGCGTTGCCGTTTTACCAATAACGTTGGATTTTGCTTTTTTTCTTCTTAGATCGAGGTAAGAATACAAGTTCCCTTAGATGTCTTCTTGCTTCCTCACCTTGACCCCCCGTGACCTCCGTTTGTGAGTGAATGAGAGATTTCCTCTGATCATGGTGTGTAGGGTGCGATGTTTTGCTATGTGCTACCGCCAAGTATTTGGCATGTTTGAAAGATGGGATGACGCCGAGAGATGTGAGTACAATTCGTCTGCATTTCGTCGTAGGGACTCGTGATGGTGTCAAAAGCAATAACGAAACAACGCCAATACAAAAAACGCCTGTAAGCCGCGCGTAGTGTTCTTGATGAGGGGACGGAGATCCCTGTGCTGTTTCCCGATCGCGTTTCGTCTTCATTCAAGCAAGCCGTTCTCGCCCTTGCTACGGTGTTGCTGCCGAATGAACTCCTCGACCTGGATGTCGTTGTATGGCCGTTCCGGAGGCCCTGGGATCCCAGGTCGCGTAATCCTCTCATCCTGCTCTTTTTGCGGATTGCCAAGGATCTTCGCCGCGGCTGGAATGTACTGTGTCACTTGTTTTGGAATGTCTTGATGAGCTACACGTACTCTGACACGCAGGGGGGGGAACAGGAGAGGTTGGGCTGTTTTGCAGTGCCGTGAGAGGGCGTGAGACGACGAGAGAGTGGACGTTCAACACGCACGCACCTTTCTCAATGATTGGGTTCGGCCTAGACTCCTCGTCGGGTTTCCGGGCATCGTGTGCGGCCTGGTCGAGCTTTTGCTTGAAGCTCAACTCTCGGCCCTTGTTCTGGATCTTCGGCTCCGGCGCGAACTTAGTGTTGGGCTCCGCGGACATGTTCGTAGTAGTGGGTGGCAGTGCTTGGGACGAGTGGTGTGGTTGCAGGGTTTGGTCGCGACGATCGCGTGTCCTCTAACGTTCGTAGGGCTGAGGCTGATATAATGGGAGATTGATGAAATGTGGGATGCCCGCGGGTATAGACAAGACGGAAAGAAGGTAATGACAGAGAGGGGTTCGATCTTGATATTCAGGTTCGGTAGGGATGAATTGAGTTTCTTGATTGCGGCTGAGTAGCAGGCATTGATAGACTAGAAGGTGAGATGGAAGGGAGAAAATAGCAGGGCAGGAGCTGAGCTGGGGAAGCGGATACTTCTAGCAACAGGTCGAATCCATCAGGACCTGGATGCAGAAAGCGACCGCGCGTCCAATGCCGAACTATGATCGCATAGGTCTGGGCGCGCACCCTCCGGCTGAATGAGGTGATCTCTGGGGGCTGATCTCGGCAGCCGGTGACCCAGAACCTATGGTGGGTGCCAGCGGTCGTCGGTGCTTGCTTGCTTGCTTACTTTGCTTGTCGAGGAATGATGCAGGCAAAAGGTGGGTGGTGTGAGGCATCCGCAGTTGGGGCTAATGACGTCAAACCGCCTAGCTCGGCATTGTAGTCCCGTTGGCTGTGCGCTAAGATAACTTTAACCCCTGCCACTTGATAGACTTATCTGACCTTATCTGACCTTATCGGCCTCCTATCGGCTCCGCTGAGGCATCCATCCCCAAGCACCCCTCCATCCCACCACAGCGCGGAGCAGCCCGCTTCTCGGCGGCGGCGCGGCGGCATTTTCCTCAACCAAAAATCTCCATGTAATTCAATGTGGTCCCAGCACAAAAACATCAAAGCTTTGGCGGCATTGCATTTCCAATCTGTCAACTTCTGGTCGTTCGATATTAGAGTTACATGCGCTCATCCCCTGTTTTTCTTGTTCCCACCATCTCATCCTACGTGCCTATCATGGCGCCGATTCCCATCACCATCATCACCGGTTTCCTCGGTTCCGGCAAGACGACGCTGATTCTCAACCTCCTCCCCCAGCTTAAGGCCGCGAACCCGTCGTACAAGCTTGCTCTCCTGAAAAACGAGTTCGGCGACCTGGCCGTCGACTCGCAGCTGGCCTCCTCCAACGCCATCTCGGGCGTGCAGGAGCTTCTCAACGGCTGCATCTGCTGCAACCTCGTCGGTCAGCTGAGCGTCGCCCTCGCCGAGCTGCACTCGACTGTCCACCCTGACCGCATCGTCATCGAGACGAGCGGCTCCGCATTCCCCGCGACCCTGGCCCTCGAGGTCAACCGTCTCGCACGCGAGACGGGCAACTACACCCTCGACGGCGTCATCAGCGTCATCGACACGGAAAACTGGAAGGGCTACGAGGACACGAGCTACACGGCGCGCATCCAGGCCAAGTACACGGATCTGATCGTCTTCAACAAGTGGGAGCTCTGCTCCGAGGACCGTTTCGATGAGGTTCTCGACAGGGTGGGCGACCTCGAGGTCGACATCCCGTGGGTCAAGAGCAAGAAGGGCTGGGTCGGTGCCGACCTCGTCTTCGGCGTGGACGGCGGCCTTGCGCAAGGCCTGACAGAGGACCACACACATGACCACGACCACAAGGGGGAGAGTCACTCGCACGACCACCAGACCGAGGTCGAGGTTCTGTCGGTCGAGCTGAAAGGGCCCAGGGACGCCGCCGTCAACGCGGACAAGCTGCAGAGCCTGCTGCGCACTGCGCCGAAGGACGAGGTGTACCGCATAAAGGCTGTTCTGACCGCCTCGTCGACCGTGAGGGACTCTGACGAAGATGCCCAGATTCCCACGCCACCTCACCCGAAGTCGCGGTATATTCTCAACTGGGCGTTCGGTCGGTGGACTTTCACACCCATCGCCGAGGGCAATGCCGAGCATGCTTCAAGTGAAGGGGCCCTTCTGCGCATGACCATGATCCTGGGGAGATACGAGAGCAACAAGTGGAAGAAGAAGCTCGAGACCGGCTCGTTCCTCGAGGTCGAGGGTGGCGAGGGTGAGCTGGTGGTTTCGAAGATCCTATGAAGACATGATAGACGACAGGGTTACGACATATGAGGCGCATAGAAGCAAATTCAAGGTTTGAAAAAGTGGACAGCAGCATTGCGATGCGAAACAGGCATGGCCGAGAGACCTAAACTCTCATTATAGACAGATCAACTCTAGAATCATGAGAGGCTGTAATTTCCAAAATTTGGCCCCGGAGTCGCTGGTCTTACAGTAAGCATACCTTTGATGTATGATTGCACACGATTCTGCCTGTCATGGCGGAGAAGAATATGTGAATGAAATAGAGACATGAACTCGCCATCCCGGCAAACGTAACGACCATTGGAGTGCGGCTGGCCAACACGGGGACGAACAGGCCAATGGGTAATATTTTGTTCTTGATTTTTCTATGTTGTACAAAGCACCGGGTATCTTCACATACTTTTACAACTCTAGACTACAAAGTTGATGGTCTTGCCACCACGGGCCAGAATGACCCTCTTCGGCGATGTAACGTCGAACTGGCCCCCAGAAAATTTGGCTTTACCCTCAGCCGACTTCAGAATTTCGTCCACCATCCACTCCCGCAACGCCTCGCCCTCCAGACCCGAAGGGGGGTTAGGGACCTCGACGACACCGCGCAGCTTGCCGTTGATCTGGATAGCCAGGGGCTGCGTGCGAGGCTTCAGTAAGGGTGCGGTGTTATCCTTGGCAGGGAAAGTGGCGGATTCGAAGATGGAGCCGGAGTTGGGGTGAAGAAGACTCCAGCACTCTTCGGCAATCGCGGGTGCAACGGGGGCCATCATCCGAAGGAGGACGGACATGGTCTCTCTCTGAATGAGGGCGCTGGCTCCCGCATTCTCCAAAAGAGTGTTTGTCAGACCCATGAGGTCTGAAATGATAGTGTTCATAGAGTAAACACCCTCGTATGATTGAGTGATTGATTCGATGGTGTCCTGGGCGGCTCGCCAGACAGCAGCATCGGCATCCCAAGCAGCCAGCTCTCTGTCGCTTAGAGAAGACAGATTGCTTGACCGCTCCTCAAGGTGTGCCGCGACAGACCCCTGCTCGCTGGGCATCTTCTGAATCTTGACTGCGTGGTCATGCAGTCTGTGGAGCCAACGTGTCACACCGGCGATCTTGTCCTCGTCCCAGTTAAGAATGTCGCTCACAGGCGCCTGGAAGAGAATGTGAGCCCGCGTCGCATCGGCGCCGTACTTGGAGATGAACTCGGTGGGATCAACTCCATTGTACTTGGACTTGGACATCTTCTCGAACGACACGTTTGCCGTAGCTCCTGTAGCCACGACCTTGGGGTTTGACGGATCTTTCAAATCGATCTCATCCGGCTTCAAGAACCTTCCTGACGTCGGGTCAGTGTACGTTTTGCCGTGCACCATGCCTTGCGTAATGAGTCTTTTGAAGGGCTCCTGAGCACCGACGGCTTCGCCCGGGCTGGGGAACAAGGGCGTTGTGGCCAGGAACTTGAAGATGAACCTGGCGTAGAGCAGGTGCAGGATAGCGTGCTCGATGCCACCAATATAAAGGTCTACAGGTAAAGTCTTTGCAGCTTCGGCAGACAGGGGCTCTGATGCATTGCGGGGGTCCGCGAAGCGCGCGTAGTACCAACTCGAGTCCACAAAGGTATCCATGGTATCGGTGTCGCGCTTGGCATGGCCACCGCACTTGGGACAACTGGTATTGACCCATTCCTCCGCCCTTTCCAAGGGGTTACCGACCTTACCGTTCGTCCAGTGATCGCCAACGTCGGGCAATGTAACTGGCAACTGGTCATCCGGGACGGGAACCGGGCCGCAAGAGCCGCAGTGGACGACAGGAATCGGTGTTCCCCAGTATCGCTGGCGACTGATCAGCCAGTCTCTTAACCTCCACTTCTCAATCGGCTTGGCTAGCTGCGCCCCCTCAAGCATGGAGATGAGAATTTGGCCCGCCTGCTCGGAAGACTTTCCCTTGAAGGGCCCGCTATTGGCTGTCATGATACCATGCTCCACAAACGGGTCGTTCGCCATCGCCGACGTTGATTCGTCTTCCGACGCCGCAAGCACAAACCTTACGGGTTCGTCATAGTGGTGTTCCTTCCAGAAGGCGTTGTCTCTCAGGTCGTGACCTGGAACACCCATGACGGCGCCTTCGCCATAGTCGCCTAGAACATACGGCGCAACATACACGGGAATGGATTTCTTCGTCTCGTCGGGGGTGTCCTCGTGGTATGCCAGAGGGTTAATAGCCCTCACGTGCGGCAGCATGTAGCCGACCTTTGAGTCTCGAGGCAGTCCTGGCAGAGTATCCAGAAAGGCCTGCAGCTCGGGGTCACCCTTCGCCAATTGGGACACAATGGGATGGGTCGAGGCGAGTGCGACGTACTGAACCCCGAAGAGCGTGTCTGGCCGCGTGGTGAAGACCTCGATGCCTGCATGGATGTCGTGGCCCATGGCCATAACGGGAAACTTGATGATGGCACCGGTCGACTTGCCGAGCCAGTTTTTCTGCATAGCCAAGACTCTTTCGGGCCAGGCTTCATTCTCGGCAAGGGTATCGAGATCCTTTAGCAAGGCTTCCCTGAACTCGGAAATTCGGAAGAACCACTGCTTGAGCTGCCGCTTCTCGACCTTGGCACCAGATCTCCAAGAGCATCCATTCGCGTCGACCTGCTCATTCGCCAGTACCGTCATATCAACGGGGTCGTAGTTGACCTCGGCTTCGGTCTGGTAGGCTAAGCCACGTTCGAGCATCATCAGGAAAATCTTTTGGGTATGCTTGTAGAAGTCCGGGTCGCAAGTGGTCAATTCCTTCAAAAAGGGTGTCAGCTTGAATGGTAGCAGCGGAAGACTTGAAGAACCAACCCTCTCCCAGTTCCAGTTCCCGTTCATGACCTCAAGCTGTTCCTTCATCTTGACGATGTTGCTCTTTGTCCACGTTGCGGGGGCAATTCCACGTTCGATAGCAGCGTTTTCGGCAGGAAGGCCGAATGCGTCCCATCCCATTGGCAGCATAACGCGGGATCCTTTCATCGTGTGGTATCGAGCGAGGACGTCGGCGATTGTGTACACGCGGAGATGGCCGAGGTGCAACGTGCCGGACGGATAGGGAAACATTGGGAGGACATATTTGCTGGGCTTGCTAGAGTCATCCTCGGAGACGGACACCTTGGAAGCTTCCCACTGCTGGCGCCATTTCTTATCCAAGGCAGGGAAGTCAAGCTTGGTGTCTGCATAGCTTCGTCGTTGCGTGGTTTGGGCGAGATACGGACTCGTGAACAAGATGTGCTGTCGTGTAGCCAAGGCCGGGGAAGCTCGTGCAGCCTTTGCACAGGTTGCGATGGCCTGTATGGGCCAAACACGGCCGATGTGTTTCGCGTGGATCAATTGCATTGATATGGCGGCGTTGGCATGATTGGTTGGGAGTGGCGGATGGTGGAGGTCGTCAGTTAGGTTGACGGGGTCATTAGCCGGCGTGATATCGCGGCTCTGAAGCGAGGCAGTCACGAGTTTGGTTGATTTGGTTGCGTTTGCAGCTGCAGCTCCACCAAATCGAAGAGCTCCCTCTTTCACTCTGGAATAGCGTCCAAACCCCCTGCAGCTCCGCCCGACCCTGCGGAATCCTAGTGACAGATGGCCCTGCAGGGGAACGTCATTTGTTCCGCGAACCCCTGGGACATGTCCTCTTGTGGGTGTGACACAGATGAACCAACACCATGAAACGGGACTTTGTCGTGCATCAAATTTCTCGGGCGTGATCAAAATCCCGCTGTACATGTAGTCCATGCTGTAGGACTACAGCCGCTATGTGCCATCCGAAAATTATCCACAGCCTGCTTGCATCCCTCTGCAAATAATCACCTAAGTACCTAGCTAGATAAATGCATGCATACCCCTTTCTCTAAAAACAACCTAGGCGGAAATCCAAAACAGGGCGGCGGAACAACTAAAAACCGTCGACAGATCCCTTCGAGCACTGTGCTACCGCTTCTAGCCGCACTTTGAATGTGCCATCCGAAGTCGCCGGCACAGTACAGAGGACGCGCTTCTATCTCCAAAAAAGATATCCGTATCGCCCCGCCAAAAATTCGATGTCTTTCAATATCTTCGTGGGTACACACTCGTCCTAGGGAATGACGACAGCGCAAGCAAGCCAATCACGTCAAATCCTGGTCCATTGGGACAAGCAGCTGTCCTCCCTTGAGCCTGCTGTAACCCCATGTTATATTTGTCTTGCCTTTCATTTCTAATCCCCGAGCCCTTCACGTCACTTACCTGCTAGTCGGTATCGAACTCTCAGACTCACCCCGCCCCCTACCCCTCCATCACAGTCTGATATTAGCAACAAAGAAACCAACTCGACTCCATCGAGCTTCCGTCTCTGGAATTGCCGTCAAGGAAGGCAACGCCACTACATCGCCAATTCATCTGAGGTCTCCTTCCGAGAAGCTAGCTTCCGAATACTATCTTCAAAATGGAGAAGATTACGGACAAGATCGCCGCCCTGCCGGCAGACGCCAACTACTTCTCCTTGGAGTTCTTCCCTCCCAAGACGGCAATGGGTCTCTCCAACCTCCGAGACCGTCTCGACAGAATGGAAAGGGCTCTTCGGCCTCTCTTTGTTAACGTGACATGGGGAGCCGGTGGGTCTACTTCTACAAAGTCACTGGAGCTGGCCGAGATATGCCAGAGGGAGCTTGGCCTCACGACTTGTCTTCACCTGACATGTACAAACATGAGTCGCAAGCTCATCGACAAGGCCCTGGAGGATGCGAAGGCATTGGGCATCCGGAACATTCTGGCCCTGAGAGGCGATCCGCCGAGGAAGGACGAGTACCGCGACACAGAGGACTCTGATGTGGATGATATCGAGGACTTCGTCTGGGCTGTTGACCTGGTCAAGTACATTCGCAAGAACTACGGCGACTACTTCTGCATAGGCGTTGCCGCCTATCCTGAGGGACATGCGGATGAGAGCCATCCTCAGGGACAGAGCTTCGAGCATGACTTGCCTTATCTGATTGAGAAGGTCCAGGCCGGCGCCGATTTCATCATGACCCAGCTCTTCTTCGACATCAAGGCCTATGAGAATTTTGAGAAGATTCTCAGAGAACACCCCTCCGGCGCCTTCAAGAATATCATCCTCCTCCCTGGCCTGATGCCCATCCAGAGCTACCAGATGATCAAGCGGACGACCAAGCTCAGCCACGCCAAGATCCCCGACAGTCTCATGGCCCGTCTGGACGCGGCCAAGGGTGATGACGAGAAGGTCAAGCAGGTTGGCGTCGACATTCTCAGCGAGCTTGTTGAGCAGGTTAAGGAGGTCAAGAGCAGGACTCCCGGCCCCAAGGGCTTCCACTTCTACACCCTCAACCTCGAAAAGGCCGTCTCCTTCATCCTCGAGAGGACAGGCCTCATTCCCGACCCCCAACTTGACAATGAGGAAGCCGTCATCGACGACGGCCCTGGTGTCCCCGTCTCCATCCCCGCAGTCCAGCTCAACGGCCTGTACCCAATAACCCCCGCCGCACGCGCGCTCTCCGGCCGCCGACACTCGTCCATGGGCTCCTCGGACCCGCACAACCGCATCATCGTCTCCTCGGCCTCGAATCCGGCCTACGAGACAACGACCGCCGGACTCATAGCTTCGGAGCCCGTCAACACCCGTGCCAACACACTCGCCATCTCTGAGGGCGTCGGCGCTGTCGGTCGTGAGGCGACGTGGGATGACTTCCCCAACGGCCGCTGGGGTGATGCCCGCTCGCCGGCCTACGGTGAGATCGACGGTTACGGCGTCAGCCTGCACATGTCCGTTACGCAGGCCATCCGCCTCTGGGGCACGCCCAAGACAATTCAGGACATCAACAACATCTTTATCCGCCACATCAAGGGCCAGCTCAGCGCCATCCCTTGGTCCGAGGAGGAGCTCCTTCCGGAGTCCAACATGATCCAGCAGGAGCTCCTCGAGCTCAACACCCGCGGCTGGTGGACTGTCGCCTCTCAGCCCACCGTCAACGGCATCCCCTCGCGCGACCCGACCTTTGGGTGGGGCCCGCAGCACGGCTTCGTCTTCCAAAAGGCCTTTGTCGAGCTCTTCATCCCCTCGCCCGACTGGGCCAGCCTCGTCGCGCGTCTCAACGAGGTGACGGACAGCACCATCTGTTTCTACGCCGCCAACGCCGCCGGCGACTTCGTGTCCTCGGATTCGAGCGGCGGGCTTGTCCTCGAGGGCACCGAGGCCAGCACCAACGCCGTCACGTGGGGTGTCTTCCCCGGCAAGGAGATCATCACGCCCACCATTATCGAAGAGGTCAGCTTCCGCGCCTGGGCCGAGGAGGCCTTCAAGATCTGGGGCGAGTGGTCCAAGGTCTACGGCAAAGGCAGCGAGAGTGAGGCCTTGCTGGAACGGATACGCACCGACTACTGGCTGGTCAACATCATCCACCACGACTACGTCGACAGGGATGCGCTATGGAAGTTGTTGTCGGGCGAGAAAGGGAACTAGGGGGTTGTCGGAAGGAATTTGTAAGAGCCAAGCCAAAAAGAAAGGGGGTGGGAGTTGAATAACCAGGCGGACGTTGGTTGGTTCTTGTATATGGTTCCCTGGCAATAGTAAATCAGAAGTGAAGTAAAAAATGGAGATACCCGTCAGATTGGCTCTTGAGACTGTCTCCCGGTTGCTGCTGGCTTTGGGGACCGAGTATGTACTGTTTTAGGCACGGCCATTTCAACAGCGCTCAAGAAGAAGCAATCCTGATCTGGAGCGCAGCACTACCCCCTCCCTCCTGGAGAAAAACAACCAAAAAGAGAAAAAGAAGAAACATACACTTCACCCACTACATCAAATAACCGCGTGGCTCAGGAAAGGAAAAGTGCAAATCATATCGGCCTATTGCCTTGGTATCATATTAAGTATCCCTTCCACTCAATTCAGCTCTGCGAGCCTGGTGGAGAGATCAACTGGTAGAGTAGAGTCGCAACAAGCCAGTTGGTTTCCCTTCCGTTGTTCTTTTGTACATGCTTCCCAAAGAAGGTATCGAAATCCTTCACTTATAGACTGGTAGAAAAGTAGGAGGCCCAACGTCAAGTCTGGGTGATGGTATCCCAAAGATGCATAGCAAAAAGAAGAATCGGCTCGTAGAGAAAAATCATAAGGACCCACGCGCAAAGCAGACCCAAGATTGTCTCATATCCTCGTGTTTCCTCTTTAGACTGTCGAAGCGGCCGCCTTATATCTCGCCATCATTACCCATGTAAGGGTTCAAGTCGCCATTGCCATGCTCCATAGTGTCGACGAAGCTAAAGACGAGCGAGTCATCGTTGAAAGGGGCGGTACCCTGGGAGTGGTCGAAGCTGGAGTGGCTGGAATAGCCGCCATTATGAGTGGACTGAATTGCAGGCTGGACAGCGGACTGAATTGCAGACTGGGTAACAGGCTGGATCGAAGGCTGAACCGCAGGTTGGGCGATGGGCTGCTCATAAGCAGGGGCGGGGTCCGCAAAGAGCGACTGCGTCTGCTGCTGCACGATAACGGGCTTCGCGTCAATAGGGGTGGGGGTATCGTAGCCCGCAGCATTGTCGGGTGTGTTGACCTCGCTGTCAGAAGTGGTCAGGTCGACGGCAGCAGCCTGGGCAATGTTTGCAGCCGCGGCGATGGTAGCGGCACGGCTCGGAGTAGCGCTGCGGCGGGGGTTGGGGGTGTACGTGTTCTTAGACACGCGGCCGTCGAGAATGCGGTCACGGACGCGGCTCTTGGAGGGAGTGTCCTCGACTTCGTTATAGTCGACTTCTTCGTCCTCGTCGTCGTCCTCTTCCGAGACCGCTACAGGTCTGACCTGCTTAGTCTTCTTGGCAGTGGTTGAGCGGCCGCCGCCCGAAACACGAGTCTTGGCGGAGGGAGTGCGCGGCTTGCGAGGAGTCGAGAAGGCGCTCGAGGTCGCGCTGGCGGGAAGGTTCAGGGCGGTGGCGGGGTTGCCGCCGCTGTTGGCCGTCTGCTTAAGAGATTCGGCATCCTTCTTGATGCCTCGGAACTGGAACTGGATACCATCGGTGGTGGACTCGCCAAAGAACTTGGCAATATCTATTGTTAGGTATTAGCAAAACATAGACCCCAATCAGAATTGTCGACCTGGTTGTCGACTTGACAGGATGTGTTCGGAGTATATTCAGGGGAAGAAAGAAGAAGGCAAGTGAGCAGGCAGGGCAGGGAACATAGAGACAGAATGAATAGTGTGGAAATCCCGGATCGGCTAGGAAGCAAGAGCGCAACATTACCCTTCTTCTCCTTGGGCAGGTCCACAGGGATGTCTTTGCAGTCGATGCCCTGTTCATGTGCCTGTTGAAGCGTCCAGATATGATTACGAATGGCTCTGAAGCGGTGATTGAGAGCATCCTTGGTCATGTCCGATCCATAGAACTTCTTAATGTCTGCCGTGCGTCAGGAACGACGTCGAGCGTGGATGAAGACAAGCGATAATCGATGAAACGGACAACAGGGTTTGTGATGGGAAGGGGGTTAGGGACGATGAAGGTCGTGATGACAACAGGCAAGAAGATGGCTGCGGTTCTCACCCTTGTAATTCCACTTGACTTCCGGATGGGCAGCCACGATGGCGCGGAGAAGACGGGCCTGGGCCTCATAGGTCTTGAAGTTGGCAGGAGCCATTGTGATATGCAGTTTCTGTAGGCGGTGTGTCAGTTTTCAGCTAATGGAATAATCGCGGGGCCGAATGAGATCCGAGGAGGCGCATGAGTGCGGGTCGCGATGGGCAAGAATGCTCATACCTGGGTGATGAAAGTAGACTTTTGGAGAAGACTTGTGGCTTGCTATGGGTGCGTCTTTGGATAGGCGTGTTAGGTCTGGGTAAGTATCGAAGCAGGTGTGAAGTGAGGTGGAAGGATTGTGTGGTGGGTTGAGAGCTAGTAGGTGAGGTAGAGACGGGCGAGAAGGTAGAGGGGTGGCAGCTCAGCAGGCAAAGGGAAGGCGGAGTGGTAAGAGAAGGTAGGCAGGTAAATTTGGAAGGAATGAGATTCTGTGCACTTGCGGTTCAGGAGGTGGATGGAGAGAGGCCACAGGTTGCGAATTTGCGTACTTGTAGTATGCGACTAAAGCCTCGGCGTCGTCTCTTGAAAGGTACGGCAAGTTGCTAAACTCTGGATGTGCTGCGAAGAAGTAAGCGTTGAGTCTGAAGAGTTATGTGTACATAGCAAAAAGCCAAAAAAAAAAAGATATGAATTGAGGTCAGAAGCTGAATGTTGGGAACAGGCCCCAAAAGGAAAGAAAGCAGGAAGCTGGCGGATGAGGTCTGGATCGGCTGGAAGGAACGAGGAGCCAATCCGGGTGTGGCTTACATGAAATGGAGAGGGCTTTCAGTATCCGTAGAATCTAGGACAGTCAGGCCTGAGAGAAAAGGCTGTCAGTAATAGTCTAGTCAAGTATTGGCAATATCAGGCAGGAAAAGCAGAAAACCAGGAATGGTTCCGAGGCTCTGACTACGCTTCCTCTAATCTAAGAGGACTTGCTGACTACCGGCAAGTCTCTGAGCAGGAAGTGCAGGCAGCAACTACCAGATGGCTTGATGCGACAATGGCGCTCCAGGAACTGCAAAGCAGCCTCTGGATGACGCCAAGTAAGAGCATTGTCCCGTGACTAACAAGGCCGTAAAACATCTACTCTGGAAATATGAACAAAAGCCTCCATACTGGGTACATCTGGGACCCGAGACTCCTGCTAGGCAGGCTCTCGCGAGCAGCGGCCATAGATCAGAGGTATCCAGTGGATTACCTGCATGATGTGTAGAAGGCTGCGGTATTGCGTGGAGCGGTGGCAGTCCAGAGCAGATGTAAAACATTGACAGGCACGAGTACTTGGAGGTAGAGAAGAGCTGATTCGGGACAAGAAGGAAGGAAAAGCTGCCATGTTTGCTTACCCTCGATGAAATGAGGTCCCCTTTCGGGTCTTCAGTCCAGGGTAGGGACTAGCCGATTCTAGAAAACGAGAAGAATGACCATATAATAATGGCCGAGCACCAGCTGACCTGAACCTTCTCAAGGCCCAATCGAGTCTTTCCTTTGAGTGAAAGTAAAGACCAGACTCGAAGGAGTATAAGGGACACGCAAGCACCGGGAACGTGAGGTGCTGGGATGGATGCTGACGGAGTTGAAGCCAGCGACGAAGCTCCTCAGTGTAAAGGTAGCAGCTAGCTTAGCCACGAGTCGTCAGACTTCTCGAAAGGGTTCGGATAGCCGGAGTGTTAGGCTGCTGGTAAACAGTGAATCCGGGCGCTGGAAGAGCCTTGTCGATTTCGATTCGAGACTTTCTTGCTGGTTGGCCGGGTGAACAGGAAATAAGATATTGAAATGGAGACAAAAGAACCGGTGTGGGTCGTAAGATAGAGAGTCGTGAGAAGGACTATAGTGACGCGTTTCTGCAAAGGAGTGGGTGGACTCGAAGAGAGGTCGGTATTGGGCATACACTCGCTCTCTTGAGTTGATAGAGGTCCCGAGATGGCGGTTAAGGACGACGATGGTGTGGTACTGCCGTTGACAGTCGGGTGGCGGCCAACTCGAAAAGTGGGAGGCTGGGAGCCTTTGGGACTCCTGAAGAGATGCGATGTTAGGTGCTAGCTTGATAATAAGATACTTTAACAACAGCATGCGCAAATGTGCAAGAGACCAGAACAGCAACGGTTGGCTTGAAAAAAAGGTTTGATTAAAAGAAATGGGTATCCAGACAGATGCATGTCACATTGAACAATATCTTTACGCCGTTCGTGATGCCAGAAACACGCCGTGAATACAACCGTGCAAGTAGTCGCTAACATCGAGTAACGACCTCTCCCACTCGTGCAGAGACGGTTGAGCTCACCTCGCTCGGCACAACCCCTGCATTCTCACGGCAATTACAATTGGCCCCGGGCTCTTGGCCCCTGAGACTCCCTGTCTAATCCCTGTCTAAGCTACCATCCATATCTTGTGCCGCATCTCGCAGGAGTTTACTCCGTAGTGTACAAACGTTTGGCTATGCGGGTCTTACATGTCGAAGGAAACCGAAGAAACATTGATGCGACAGAACAAGCAAGCAGAACAAGCACACTACCGGGACCTTCATCGCAGCTCCTTGCCGTACGGACTGGAGGTTCTACGACCGGCGGGGCTGGACCTCCCGCTGACGTGCTCGGGCAGAGGCGGCTTGTAGACGCCGTTCGGGTACTGAGGGTACTGGGACATAGGGTGCTCCTTTACCTCGCCCTTCTCGCCGTCGCCATACATGAGGTACTGGACGCCAAGAAACGAGTCACAGCAAGCCTGGAAGATACCGCACAGCTTGAAGGCCCAGGTGATCTCGGTCGTCGACGTGAAGAACCAGAACATCTTCATGGCGTCACCAATCAGCCAGCTCGCCAGCACGGAGAAGCGGAACCCCTTGCAAGACTGGGAACGCGCGTTGGCAAAAACCTGAGGCAGGGGTAGCGTCGCCTCGACCGAGAGACCGACGTAGCCGATGATCGTGGAGTAGGTCTGGTATAGCGGTCGCACGGGCGCGAGGAGCAGTTCGCAGACAGTCAGGCCGATAAACAGGTAGAGCAAGAATTGCCAGTAGCTGAGGTGCAGGTCAGTTGCGGTGAGAGGCATGACAGCGCACGCCAGGCGAGAGACTCACGGCTTGGGCGACCTCCACTGCCAGAAGTGGTATGGCCTCTGCGCCCCGAAGACGGGTCCATCGTTGACGTTCGCAAAGGGCGTCGCGGCCTCTCCTCCTTTGGACGAAGGGGGCAGACGGTGATCGAGGGCAATTTTGAGCAAGATGACTTGCATTACAACCATCAGCAGGGCCTGGATGAGCAGGGCGGTATCGAATCGCGCGCCGAGCCAGTAGAAGATCCTGCGGTAGAGATAGAAGTGTCAGCTGGGCTCCGGAAGCGACGGGCTAGACGATGGTGACTCACTTCAGCAGAGAGGCTACCAGCATGATCAGCGGGATATCGAGGGAGAAGCCGGCGCTCGACTTCTTCTTGTGCATCGACAAGGCCTGGTCGCTGTAGGAGAGGACAGGCGACAAGATGAGGAAGATCGGGGCCAAGTAGCCCGCAAAGGACGTTAACCAGCGCATGGTTGCGGTAGAGGGAGGGTCTCTGGAGTTGGCAGCGCGCAAAGAGAGGTTGAAACAGGCAATTTTATCGACCAAGCCAGGGAGGCAGCAATAGCAACGGTTGTAAGGGGGCCAGAAGAGGGACGTGTAATATTTCCGTCCAAAGGTTGTTGGCGGACGCGTCGAAACCAGAAGGAAAAGAAGTGACGAAGCGGAGCGCGGCGGACACGCACTGGGTTGCAGGCGAGCGGTCGCAAAAGTGATTGTTGAGGCCAGTCTAAAATCGAAGAAATTGGATACTGGATGTATTTTTTTAGGGGAGCCAATGGGCTAACTGCCCGCTGAGACAGGTTGGACTGCCCACTAGTGTAGGTAGGTAGTGAGGGTCGAATTGCTTGTTTTGAAGCTGACGTCGCCTTTTTTCCCACCCAACTGTACCAAGTCTCCTCAGTGCCGTGTGGGTCTCAGCGGGTCAGTTTCGCTTGTGACGGGCTTTTGCTACCGCCAGCGGAGAGCACGGCCGGGTGAAAGGAGTTCAGAAGGGAAAGCTGCCAGCTGACTGTACTCAGACATACGCCACAGGTACGACCTTGAGAGACCCGAACGGGGACGTGGGAGGATCCCGGAGCCCCGAAACTTTGGAGCTTCTAGTGGCGGGACTCGCAGCGGAGGGACAGTTGCGCTACGACGGGACGGGCACACTAACCTTTCCTGGTCCACCTCCGTCCTGCCATTGCATCCGCGACGTGAAGATGCCAGCGAGAGATATCGTGACCTGTGCTCGGTTCGGGCCCATCGGATGGTAATCTTGCGATGACAGGCTCAAGCATGACCGATCGGCACTGTTGCTTTCTACCTGATGTAGGTAGACTGTGTAGCAGGACGTCTCAGCCCAAGCAAGGCACACACGGGGATCCCGTACACACACATCTTGATGCCTTTCTTGGCCTGAGGCCACATATATCAGCAGAATGCCGCATGCGACTCTATTATGTTCTTCTGGGCTGTGTACAGCCGCACAACCGCCTTCGGTCACACCAGCCACAGGCCGACCCGCTTGTCGCCGGGAGGACGGAAGAGCGGCCGGTGGGTTCGGTTCAGCCACAATTCATGCGCCCCTGACGCCCGGATACTGGCCTGCCCAGGTAGAAGCGAAAACATCTGAAGTTAAGCCTGACAGACGCAAACTTGCTTGTCACAGGCACCAGATGGACGGGTCCTGGGTCGGTCCCAGAGTCTCCCGACTGGAGAGAGAGGGAGAGAGAGAGAGAGAGAGAGAGAGAGAGCCACCGCTCCAGCCACAAAACGGGAAATGTGCCCCGCCATAAAAAAGAGAGGGAAAAAAAAAAGTCCCCACGACGCCAATCTCCTCCAACCACTCTTATCGTTTATCTGCAGCCCCGGATGCCCCGCCAAAATTTTGTCAGTCACCCCGCCATATCGGAGGCCGACTCGTTCAAGATGCAGCCGCCCAAAAACCTATCTTTATCGCCCTCAGTCACTCCGGGAGAGACATCCCCCTTGATCGCTGGAAGCTCCCCGTGTCCTACGCCCACAGTAGGCAGCATGGAGTTCCTCACTCTCGTCGGCTCTGAGGCCTATACGGCTAAGCAGGCCGAAGAGCTCAAGACGCGCATTAACAAGACCCAAGACTCCAACAGGGTTGCCAGCGTCGCCGGCATCTGGGTCTACTACGTCCACCTCAAGAACAGCAACAACAACCTCGTCGTCCAGCAGAAGCTGACCAAATGGCTCGCCCTGCCCGACCAGACCAATGCCCAGATCCCCGCCAACACTGATACCCAGAAGACGTACTACGTCACCCCGCGCAACATCTCGCCCTGGTCGTCTAAGGGAACCAGCATCACGCACGTATGCGGCCTTTCCGGCCACATCGACCGCATTGAGCGCGGCCGCGCCATCACCGTAAACTTTGAGAACCCCGTCTCCGACGACGACATCGCCTTCAAGGATGTCGTCTACGACCGCATGACCGAGACGATTGGCCTGTCTCGCCCCGACCTGACCGCCATGTTCATCGAGGGCCAACGCTTTCCTCTAGAGATCGTCGACATCTTTGGCAATGCCGACCCCGTCGCCACCCTCAAGTCCTACAACAAGCAGTTCGGCCTGGCCATGGACGACTCCGAGATCGAGTACCTCGTCGAGGTCTTCAAGCGCCTCGGCCGCAACCCCCACGACGTGGAGCTCTTCATGTTCGCCCAGGTCAACTCGGAGCACTGCCGCCACAAGCAGTTCAACGCCAACTGGACCATCGACCAGCAGCAGATGGGCCATAGTCTCTTTAGCATGATCAAGAACACCCACAAGTCCAACCCCAACTTCACCGTCTCCGCCTACAGTGACAACGCCGCCGTGCTCCAGGGAGAGACCGCCAGCTTCTGGGCCCCTGACTACTCCACTGGTAGCTGGAAGCTTACCAAGGAGGTCGTTCACGTCCTCGTCAAGGTCGAGACGCACAACCACCCCACCGCCATCTCCCCCTTCCCTGGTGCCGCCACCGGTGCAGGAGGCGAGATTCGCGACGAGGGTGCCGTCGGTCGCGGTTCTGCCCCCAAAGCCGGTCTCTGCGGTTTCTGGGTATCTGACCTGCTGATTCCCGATGAGAAGGCCCCTTGGGAGGTCGACCTGGGCAAGCCCGCTCATTTCGCCAGCAGTCTCGACATCATGTTGGAGGCCCCCATCGGCAGCGCCCGCTTCAACAACGAGTTCGGCAGACCCTGCCTGCTCGGTTGTTTCCGCACCCTCCTGACCGACGTCGGCAAGGAGGACTCTCCTGAATGGCGCGGCTACCACAAGCCCATCATGATCGCTGGTGGTGTCGGAACCGTGCGCCCGCAGCACGCCCTCAAGGAGCTCGGAGACGTCCACGACGGGGCACACGCCATCGTGCTCGGCGGTCCAGCCATGCTCATCGGTCTCGGTGGAGGAGCCGCCTCCAGCAGTGCATCAAACGAGGACACGGCCGAGCTGGACTTCGCCAGCGTCCAGCGTGGCAACCCTGAGATGGAGCGCCGCGCCCAGATGGTCATCGATACCTGCGCCGCTCTGGGCGAGCAGAACCCTATTGCCATGATCCATGATGTCGGCGCTGGCGGTCTGTCCAACGCCCTCCCCGAACTTGTCAAGGATGCCGGTTTCGGTGGCAAATTCGAGCTTCGTCAAGTCCACAGCGCAGACAGCAGTATGAGCCCGTTGCAGATTTGGTGCAATGAGGCCCAAGAGCGCTACGTCCTGCTTGTTAACAAAGAGAACGTCAACCGCTTCGTCAGTATCTGCCGTGAGTACCTCCCCCCCGCTCACCCCCCTTTTTGTTTTGCGCAGACGTTACCCCTTGTTCTTTTGCTAAACCAAGCCCTCCAGGTCGCGAACGATGCCCCTTCTCTGACGTCGGAACCGTCGTCGCCATGGATGCCGAGGGTAACGCGAAGCTGACTCTTAGCGATCGCGACTCTCCCGAGAACCCCATGCCCATTGACCTCCCCTTCAATGCCCTCTTCCCTCCCGGCCGCCGCCTCGAGCGTGTCGTCGAGTCTCGAAAACTGGACCTACCTGCCTTCTCTGCTGCCTCCTCTCTGGCTGCCGCTGGCGTTGCTGATGCCACCGACGCTGCCGCCCTCATCACCGCCGCAACCGAGCGGGTCTTCCGCATGCCCGCCGTCGGCTCAAAGTCCTTCCTCATCACCATTGGCGACAGGACCGTCGGCGGTCTCTCCGTTCGCGACCAGATGGTCGGTCCCTGGCAGACCCCCGTAGCCGACTGCGCGGTCACCGCGACCTCGTTCAGCCTCGGCTCCAACTCCCGTACCGGCGAGGTCATGGCCATGGGCGAGAAACCCCAGCTCGCCCTCATCTCCCCTGCTGCCTCTGCCCGTATGGCCGTCGCCGAGAGTCTGCTCAACCTCGGCGCCGCTGACTTCCTCGGCCGGCTGGACCGTGTGAAGCTGTCGGCCAACTGGATGGCCGCCGTCAACCACCCTGGCGAGGGCGCCGGTCTGTACGAGGCCGTCCGCGCCATCGGCATGGAGCTGTGCCCCCAGCTCAAGATCTCCATCCCCGTCGGCAAGGACTCGACCTCGATGAAGGCGTCGTGGAAGGACCGCGAGTCCGGCGAGACCAAGAGCGTCACGGCGCCCATGTCCGTCATCATCACCGCCGTCACCGTCGTCGATGACGTGCGCAACACTTGGACCCCCCAGCTCCGCCGCGTCGAGGACGTCGGCGAGACGATCCTCCTGTACGTCGACCTTGCCGAGGGCAAGAAGGCCATGGGCGGCTCCGCCCTGGCGCAGTCACTGAGACAGATGGGCAACGAGGCACCTGACGTGCGCAACGTGGATCTCATTACGGACTACTTTGATGCGCTGCAGCAACTACACAAGAGTGGTGTCGTGCTCGCCTACCACGATGTATCCGACGGTGGCCTCATGACCGCCGTCGCCGAGATGATGTTCGCCGGCCGCTGCGGCGTCGACCTCATGCTCGACGGCATTGCCAAGTCAGGCGCCCCCAACGATCTCCTTGAGGCCCTCTTCCACGAGGAGCTTGGCGCCGTCTTCCAGGTCCGCAAGGAGGACGAGACCAACTTCAAGCGCTGTTTCGCCACCTGCGGTCCTCCCCCGGGCCTTATCCGCAAGTTCGGCGTCGTCCAGCCCAAGACCAGCCAGACGCTCAACGTCCGCTATGGTGGCCACACGCCCATCGTCAGCCTCGGCCGTGTCGAGATGCAGCAGTGGTGGTCGAGGACATCGTACGCGATGCAGAGGGAGCGGGACAACCCAGCGTCCGCCGACAGCGAGTACGCCCTCGTGGCCGACTCGGCCGACCCCGGCCTGTCGTTCAACCTTAGCTTCTCCCCCTCGGAGAACATCATGCCCCTGACGGCGTCACTGGGCAGCCTGCTACGCAAGGCGCCCCGAGTCGCCATCCTCCGCGAGGTGGGCGTCAACAGCCACCGCGAGATGGCCTTCGCCTTCAAGGCGGCGGGCTTCGACCCCGTCGACGTGCACATGTCAGACGTGCTCGCGGGCCGGTCGCTCGCGGACTTTGTGGGCGTCGCGGCGGGCGGCGGCTTCTCGTACGGCGACGTCTTCGGCGCCGGCGTCGGCTGGGCGCAGTCCATCCTCGAGCACAAGCACGCGCGCCAGGAGTTTGAAAACTTCTTCAAGCGCCCTGACACGTTCGCGCTCGGCGTGTGCAACGGCTGCCAGATGATCACGCGCCTTCGGGAGCTGATCCCCGGCACCGAGAACTGGCCGACGTTCGTCGAGAACGCCAGCAGGCAGTTCGAGGCGCGCTTCACCATGGTCAAGATCGACGAGTCTCGCGCGGCGACGCCGTCCGTCTTCCTCCACGGCATGGACGGCTCGTCCCTCCCGATCGCCGTCTCGCACGGCGAGGGCCGAGCATCGTTTGCGAGCCCCAACGCCCTCGACAACCTCGGCGATGAAGGCCTCGTGCCGCTGAGGTACGTCGACAACCGCCTGCGGGTCGCTGGGCCGGAAAGCTACCCGTACAACCCGAACGGCAGCCCTGGCGGCGTGGCTGGCGTCAGGAGCAGGGACGGCAGGGTCTTCGCCCTCATGCCCCATCCTGAGCGGACCATCATGGCGGACGTCGGCAGCTACATCCCCCCGGAGCAGGTCGAGGCCTGGGGCGAATTCGGTCCGTGGGTCAGAATGTTCAAGAGCGCCAGGCGCTGGGTGGGCTGATCTCCCTCCCTCCCCTCCCCTCCCCTCCCTCCTTCCTTCGACCTTGCCTTTAGTGGCCGGGTGTCATTCTCCTCTGCCTAAGATCAGGGGGGGAGGATGTCGGCTATGGTTCTTTTTAGTACCAGGAAAAGGATGAGCGGGGGGAGGGGTGCCACGGCGGCGGTGGGAAGCATGAGAGACAGAACAGGGATAGACAAAAAACCGATCAAAACCACACAACACTTTTTTTATTTTCAAGTTTTCATTTCATTTTATTCACGCATGTCGGGGCAGGGTAAGGGAAACGGGGAGGGGTATAGGGAAAGGGGGAACGGATACGTCTATCCAGTCCATAGTTTCACGGAGCAAAAAACTAACCCTCGAAAAACAACTTTTGACATTCTTTTCTCCTTCTTCTCGTCTGTTCTTTCACCCTCTTTTCCTCTCGCACTTGGCGGCTCTGAGAGGGACTTGACTAGACAAGTCCCGACTAATCCCATAGCCAGCAGAAGATTGAAATACATAACCAGATGGGAGAAGAAGAGAGCAAGAAAGGCCCGAAAACCTGAGGCCAAGCCAGACCATGCCATGCCATGCCATGCCATGCCATTGCGCGAGTGTGAGGAAAAGGGGTGGGAAGGAAAGGAAAGTAAAGGAAAGGAAAGGAGGGGGCCACTCGCATCCGTATCCGCCTCCGTAGGCCAGCCTCCTTCTCGTTCTACTCTCCTTGACCATGCCGCAACAAAAAGCCCATCATCTCCTACGAGATATGTCTGTTGTCTCGATTAGGGATGGCTAACTAGGCAGGATTCTTTTACCCCNNNCCCCCCCTCCCTTCTTCTCCCCTTGTGCGTGAAGAATTGGGGAAGACGGGGGTTAGGCATGAGCCCGGCCCAGGAAATGGGACACGCGCATGGAAGGAATGGCCGCAGGAATAAGAGGTGCAATGAACGCTCGACGTACCTGTTCCTTCAATCCTTCCGTCAAGGACCGATGTCGGGTCCTACTAACGCTCCTTCAGGCGATCCCTCTCTTCCTCTCTCTCTCTCTGCAGCGCGCTCTCTCGCGTTCCCCGGACCCATCGCCTACACTATACTGTTTCCTTTGCGTCCAAGGCTTACCGTTGGGTGGCGCNTTTTTTTTTTTTTTTTTTTTTTTTTTGTGGCAAAATGGGTTCTCTCTTTGGTCCATGACCTAGTGGGGATATCTGCAGGTCTGCTACATCTCGAGGTCAACCCGACATCATCATGAACGCCGACGGTGTGTCTTCCCAGATGCCGACGGCAATGATGGAACACTCGTCATCTGCCTCCTCCTCCTCCTCCTCCCCCCACCTGCGCTGCGCCTCTGGCCTGGAACAGCATACACGAAATACTGGGAGCAAAAGTCCCCTCTACAACCGGCGGCATTGCGTCCCGAATCGAGCTGTTGAGGATACACTCTGTGGCGTTGTTGAACCCCCTACCTCCCGCAAGCTCTCTCTAAAACCCGCGTCCCTGTGGTGGTAGTGTTCACTGCAATGTTTGGTTCCGGCTGTATGGGTACGTCTGCCCATCATCCGCCATCTGGACCAAGGCTCGCCTTGGAGACCATACTTGAGGCGCGCAAGTCGAATACCGCAGCTGTGGCGCTTTCCAACGGGCAATGCGGGACTTGAAGCCAGTTGACGACCGAGAGAAGAGCCGTGACACGAATAGCTGGCCGATGGACGTCCAACAACAGTGACGACGTGCAGGCGTATACACTACGGCATGCACAGGGTACGCGCAACGCACTTCTGCGGCGAAGAAGCACACAAAACCCCCTCCCTTCCACCCTCCCACTTCACAACCACGGCAGCGCACACCACACACCTTAGAAGGGCTCTCGGAACAGCGAAGGACACCGGAGGGGTAAGCAAGTCCCATTGGAAGAGAACCATCTCTGGTACATGGTGGCTTCGGCATTTTAGGATAGCGCTTCCTTCTCCTGGGGCACCGTCGTCTATTGAGGGCCGATGACAGGTCGGGATGGCGGCTATTGATCGCGCTGCATGGCGGACACGGACATGTACGTGTATGGTGCCCGACAGCCTCGTGAAATTACCCTGTTGGCTGGAAACCCCAGCAGAGGCGCCGGGTGTGGATGAGGTCCCAACAGGTGTAATGCGTAAGTGGCCTGTCTGCCATGGCCTCAAGGTCGTGCTTGGGTCGACGTTGCGTTCCTAGGGTTGCCCAGTTGTCGTCGGGCGAGTGGTTAGCTACATCCGGCCTGCTGCGCCTTTTGTCGGCGAGGTTGCTCTGGTTGACGTCTCATCTCCTCTCAGGTTATCTTGCCTGTGCCGTAAAGCCTGCTTATAGACGGATATGGCAGCGTGTGCCCATGTGCTCAGCCACCAAATGGTCGATGGAGAACGGCTATACCCAGGCCCAAGCTGCGACATCATCTCACGGGCATGGAGCGTCAACCATTACAAAGCAGTCCGATGGCTAATAGACCCATGGTGCAAGCAGAAGACTTCCCGTCGACATGAGATGGTTCGTGCTGGCAGGGCCATCCTCCTCCTCCTCCTCCTCCTCCTCCTGTCTCTCGCAAGTGTGGCGGGCCGTCGTCGAAAGTGAGGATGAAATACCTGGCTGAGCGACCAGTCAGAAAGCCCCAAAGCAGCAAAATCTGAGGCGGCCCCCCCTTCCATCGCAATGGCGCGGTAATCCGGGACTCCGCAAGGCAAATTTGTCGAGTGCCGATAGCCAATCTTGGCGACGGATCAGACCTTTCTGGCCGTTCACCCCCGGCGGCAACGGTCCCCGCCCCATATCCGCACAGAGATCTAGCCTCCTGGGGGCCCGCAAGCCGCATACCTATCCCATCATATCCCAGAATCCCGGAGGGGATTTGGGGAAGGAAGCTCTGGCCAGGCACCGTACTATGGTATCAGGCCGAAGTAAAATATCCCTGCCAGGTACCCTAATGCTTACCCCCCTACTGTTTTGGGTTTAGCTAACATATGCAGTACTTCTGCCAGCCTGCTGGCTGTTAGACAAATTTTCCCCCTATCCATCACTATCACCATCACTATTACTATCACTATTACTATTACTATTACTATAGATATATCTAATTACTACTATAGCTAGCTAGCTTATTACTATACAAAGCAGCTAACTAAGGCTGATTGCCTACGTATACGCACCCTCTTTTTTAACGCTAGATTTACTAGGCAACAGATTGCTAAGCAGACTAGATTCTCTGTTACCTAAGTTAGGCAGGCTATCTAGTTACTAACAGCCTAGCCCTAAGCTAGGCGCCTGCTAGCCCTTAGTTAGCAGCAGGAAGAGCAGTTAGTTAAGTATGTAACTGCTTTACTGTAAGGCTAGATAGCTAGCTTTCTGTAGCTCTTTATAACCCTCTTTAAGGGCAGATATAGAGAGTATATAATCTGCAGCACCCTCTGCTGCCTAGGATATTAGAGATATGTAGCTAGAGTAAAGCCTATAATAACTAGAGAGATACGCTAGAAGCAGCTTAGCTAGGCCTAGGCCTATCTTAACTAGAGTATCTAGGACTAGATAAGGGTCCTTTAGACTAATAAGACTTAGGTTCTTAGTGGTAACTATAGGAAGGTCTATATAACTAGATAAGTAAATAAGGACCTTAATCTAACCTATATTATTAAGAGACCTCTAAGGAGGAAAGGCTAGATGTTTTAGGGCAGCTTTATAGGTAATAGGAAAGGTCTAGGGATAGTATAGGATACAGACTAGAGGACTATAACTACTAAAGGATATTAACAGCATATTATCCCTCTTATCTATACCTATACCTAGCAGCAATATCTAAAGTCTAGCATAAGCCTTATCCTTATGTAAGATAGGGCTTCTTTACATACTGCCTATAGTACTCTTAAAGAGCTAGATACTTAAGGTATAGAGGTTATTAACTTCCCTCTATACTTACTAGATCTTAACCCTATAGAGCCATACTAGAAATAGATAAAGGACTATCTATAGGTCTATTATAGGCATATCCAGCAGCTACCTTGCTAGCAGCTCTATAGGTAGGTAAAAGAGGCCTAGGACGCCCTGCTAGAGGAGTATTACTAGCAGCAGCTGTTAACTATAAGGGACAGATGCTAGGCAGTAATTAACGCAGATGGTAGGCATACGCAATTCTGACTTTTGGCTGGGCTGGGCAGCTATGGAAGGGGATAGAAGATGTATCTAGATTACGTCAGCCATAGGGGGTATAGGGGGGGATGACATTACAGGGAAATTTTACTTACCCCTGTAACCTTCGTAGTTTTATTGTCCTCCTGGGTCATACTGGGTCCTCCTGAGGCGCGTCGTAAACGACCAGATGCAGCCACGGAGGGCTCCACGGATAAGCGCGCAAGTGCCAATAAGAACGACTGCCGTGGACGGGGCGCCCAGGTCCAGATTGCCATAGTGGTGCCATGTTGTGAAGCCCCAAGTCCCGAAAGGTTAGGGGTGGCAACCCCCTGACAAGCGTCGTACGCAGTACCGCAGCGAGTTAGCCTTATAGATGGGCTCAAACAATAATAGATTGGTAATGGTGGACAAACGAGCAGCAGCGTTTCCGTACTTGCTTGCATACTGCATCATCCGTAGGCGTGAGCTGGGCTTCCGAACAGGGGAGAGGGAGCAGCTCACAGGTGGTGGTGGCCGCCGCCGCTTGTCGTGCGTGCGGCGTGGACGGATCTGTGGGAAAGCCACACATCCATCATCCATCCATACATACTCTCTCATCCCCCCTCCCATCGTAGCCTCGCACGCTGTGCCTGTGCCATGCTTGAAGCACGACGGCCGGCCCTTGGTTCTGGCCTGAAGCTGGGCCGCAGACCGGCAGCAACGCTAGAAAAGCACGATGCCATGGGCGGCGTCTCGGCAGCTGCTCGCTGTAAGGCAGGGAGGAGGGAGGTACTTGGGCGTGGCGAGGCACAAAGGGAGAAGACGACCGAGCCGGCTCGTTGGGTTCTTTTGTGTGTGTATGTTTGTGTGTGTTTGTACACGTGTGTAAAGTTACACATAGGATATGATGGGTTGGCAGCTGGTGAGGTGCATTGGGAGAGCTGACGTTCGTCGACCATCGGATAACGCTGATCGAGGCAGTTGACGGTTGACGCCACATCCGGCTTCATCGGGGGCAGAATCCAGGGTCCTAATTTCTTCGGCGGCTTGTGGACGAACCGAACGCCATGTCCAGGGCAGGCAGTTGGGTAGGCGTGCTTAGATGGTCTCTCCCTGGCCGCTGACCGGTGGTAGTGACTGCCCCCCCCCCTCACCAACATAACACATGGCCTGATACAGGTGCTTATGGTCTAGTGTAGTGCATCATCCCAACTCGTGCGGGTGTCCCTTCCGTTGACACTACTTGTGGATGGACGGTCAAGGTCAGCCGGTCGCTTGCTTCTCTTTTGGCAACCGTCATGCTCTTCCAGACTCATGGTATCGCTGTTCGAGCCAGCCAGCAGTCTGGACGCCGCGCTATCTGACCGTGTGTACTTGCGATTGATGCTCGAGGATGGTGTGCTCGAATAGGGAACAATGGGCTATGGACGACATTCGGCAGGGTGTGGTACGGCAGCCCGTGAGTGACCGGGTACAGTGCCAGTCCCGGTCTAAAGTCCTTGTTAGAGGCCGGCTGCGCAAAGTCTAGGAGGTAGGGCAGGTCCCTACAGAGTGGCATCAGATGTCCGAAGGCTACTCTGTACAGACTGTACAGTACTCTGTAGGGGGAGCACTGGCCTTGTCTTGACGGGTGGTGGCCCCCATGACCCCTGGTCCAACCGTTGGTGCTGGGAGGAGACAGGAAGGGCCGGAAACAAAAATCCCTTCAATCAGAGCCACGGAGCTGCTGACCACACCGGGAATGGTTCGAGCCTCTAGGGCCCCACGTCATCTTGTTTGGGGATCTGCTCTCCAGGATTTCGGTTGTCGAATTTTGGGGGTGGTTGCGTGCAACGCAACGCGGCTATTCTTAGACGAAGCGGAGAGCGCTTTTTCTTCCTTTCTTTCTTTCTTTCCCTCCTTTCTTCCCCTCTCCATTTCTTCCCCCGTATCCGTACACCTACAGAGTATGTGTGCCTCAGTAAGCCGCTGTCCGCATGTGATGCCACAGCAACAAATTTCGGCACAGCATCGTATCTCTCAGTCAAATCAGGGAATGGCTTAAAGGAAACATCTCTCTCGTCGATCGTTTGAGCGAAGCGTAGCTTGGAGCTACGCCCGCCCTCCCCCTCCCCCTGCCCCCCGAAACCAAGTTCCAAAAGTACTCCGAAGCCGATCATGACCAATGTCGTCGCCCTTTTGATTCTGTAGGAAAGCAAGCGGTGATGCTGAGGACTAACCTCCACCGAGGAGGAGATAAGCCTCCCCAGCGCCAGGACGGCCAAGTCGCGCATGCTGTTGGGCAAAGGGAGAAGACCTTTAGAGCGCCACGGCTGTCAGATCTGAAGTCCGTACGGGGCTCGCAGGGCAGATGGGGTGGAACACTCGCTCGACAGCGGTCTATTGCAGTAGGAGTCCTGTACACTAGGCTTCGGAATGGCACTGGAACAAGGACGCGAGGGATGACATTCAGAGGCCAGAGCCGTTCGCCTGTCGCCTGTCGCCTGTCGCTGTAGCCTGTAGCCTGTAGTCAACTGCCTGCCCCGTCCAGGCCAGCCTGAGCGAACGCATGGTGAATGCTAACCACCCAAGGCCAAGGGATGTCACTTGGGGGCCGACGGAAGTGGAAGGTGGCTGCCCCTGCTCGACTCCGTCCCTTCTCCAGTTCTCATACGATGGGTGTCCCCGCAAAGGACTGGACATGGCCTGAGGTGTCCGTCTTGTGTGATACTGAGCTCCGCAAAGGGCATTATCGAACGACGAAGCGAAGGGCATACCCCTCTCCCACCCCCCCCCTTGGGCCCTTCGTTCCTCGTAAGTTCCAGTCCATTGACGAGGCCGGTTGGCTAGCGTCCGATCATGCTGTGGGAGCCATTGAGAGCTTGCTTCGCTTTACGAAGCCTCTTTGGGCACCACATTCCAGGGATGATGAGTTCCGCACCGCACCGTCGCTCTCACGTGCCATGACCCAGTCCAGTAGAGGGGCCGGAATGATTTACCTCAGTGGCTGGGTTGCCAACACCTTGTGTGTCCAAGGCTTGGAAGACAAGACCTCAGCAGCTCCGTCCCTGGGCGGTCCCAAATCCCGAGGTTTGTGGGTATAGCTGATTCAGCAAGGTTACCAAAGCCCGATGTCAAAAAGACTCAAGGTCCGTACGTATGTAAGTCAACTGTGTAAGCGGGTAGGCCCTGGAGCAGATGTTCGTCCGCCGCGAAGCAGGAAGCTTTCGCCCAAGTGCCGGCGTGCTAGTAATGTCTCTCTCGTGGCTAAAGCGTGATCATAACCGAAGCGTTCACAACCGGTCCTCCTGCCGGTGTCAGGTTCTCCCTACCTCGGACGGGAGTTGGTTTTGGCATCCGGAGATGCGCCTGCCACGGGGTCTCCTAGCACGTGCGGCTATCGATACCGCCATCGACTGAATCTGAACACATGTGTGCATTGTATTGCCGAGTAGCGAGAAAGGCGAATAACGCCTGCGGCCCCTGTTATAAGGCCACCGGAAACCCAGCGGGAGTGGGCCTATTCGGCGAATTCAATACCCATGAACCGCTTCGGAGTGCTTGCTAGGGGCTGTTCGAGGTTAACCATGAGAAGCAGCGCGCCCGTCGTCAATGGAGATACTTGGTGATGGTTGGTGCGTTCTTGATTTATCCTGCTGCCTAACCATGGCGTGGAGACGATGGAGGAGGACATGGTGACAAACGTTTTGGGAGAAACCCTTGCCATGTTGCCAGGAGATCATTCAGCGGCAGCCGTTGTCGAAGGATACCATGGTAGGGGTAAGTGGCATGGCATGTCTAGCGCCCGCAGGGATGGCGGAGCGGAATGCCGAGTCTAACTCGACCCAACGATGTCTGTGTGAAGGGTACAGAAATCCTTCAAGCCGAAAGCCAACTTGCAAATTGAAAAGTAGTATACGGTACGTAGCTTGAAGACTGGAATTGTGCGAATGTTGTTGAGGACGTACTGACGATTCTAAGCTTTCCAATTTTTTCCATGGTACCCAGCCTCGCCGTGTACCGGCTGAATAGGATGCGTATATTGCCCGTTCGGTAAAAGTTGATATCTGCCGACTGAACGGGCCATTGTCGGTCGCAGAGTTTCGACGCGGCTGTGTGCATGCCGCTACCATAGGATTCGACTAGGCAGGCTGTGGTCTTTTTCTCGCTGTGGGCCCATCGACGCCATGTGCCACGGAGAAACAAGATTTAGCATATTTCATTGTTGAGGATTGATCAATAGTCGACTCGACTTTGGGATAAGCGGGCGATGCCGACATGTGCAACTGTACCATTGTACTCTGTAGTAGTTCTCGTGTCTGGGGAGCCCATTCATAACCACCGTTCCCGCGAGAGGCATTCTCGTCGGGATGACAGGGAAGAGTACATGGTATGCGAACACTACGTTGCTGAGATGGGCCATCCATCAACAACTGCCCGGCTTCCGTCGGCCTGCATCTAGTTGATTTGTTTTAAGCGAACTGGCATTTTCAATATCCATCCATACGTGCGTAACCTGGGACACAGCGGCCGAAAGATGGTCCGGGCTAGAGGCTAACCGAAGGAACGATGGAATCGGCGTTCAAGCTCGAACAGGAAGTAGGTCGGTTGCCACACCTCGTAGCACATATCGACCTGAATCCTGCATCTGGCCCTACCATGCATGCCCTGCAGCGGCTGCCTGTGTCTATGTGCGCTCTGAAAATTTCTAGAAGCCATGAGACGGCTTTCTTGTCGTGCTTGTCAGTGTGGCCCTTTTGCTACGGCTCCGGGTATTGGATTCCACCGAGTGACGACTCGAGTTGGGACTATTCGCTGCCAGACTGCTCTGCCAATCATCCCGACGCATGCTGGCATGCCATTTGTGTCGGAGATGCCATGGCGCAGCCGCGCAGGCCTAGGCCTGCCAAGTCCTCTCCCCTCGCGGTTGGCTGAGCGGATTGTCACTGGGCAGTCGGCGCGAAATCAATCGCTACTACAGTGCTGCTGCTCAGCCATTCCGACGGCGGTAGCGGTCTGTTTCCTTTGCGCGCCTCTGTCATGTGATGCTGGCAGTACTCGGTGGAATGTCGCGAGCATTTGCTTCTTCCAGCTTGTTCTGGAGTCTGAAACCAGCCGTCTTCATCAGGATCGGGATTCGGCCGTTGCGGTAGTCGTCATTGAAGGATAAGCCCCCGGAAGCGTATTTGGCGCCACGGCCGCCTCAAAGAATCCGAGTCGGCGCTCGTTTCATTGTCCCGCACCGAAAGACCAGCCTGCCGCCACACGTCCCAAGTCTAATTCGTCGATCTTGTTAAGGAGCCCCTGTCAATAGTTGAGACGGCTAAGACTTGTCAACGGATGCAAATTAGTGACGAAGAAACTGCCGTTGCATACGAATGTTCGTCGTCAGTGCGTCACACCTCTGACAGTGACGTGCGGAAGTGTTTTCCACGCCCCCGGATTGGATTGCGGCCAGGGCTTTGCACTCGACCTGTGACTGCCAATGAAGGCAGCATCACGTAGTGCGCCAGTCCGCCGAATCTTCAACCAGAGCTGGCAATGAACGACATGGCCATCTGCGAAGGCGTTCACGTTGCCCACGTCATTCGGGACCGGTTCTTCTTGCGATACCGCCGTGTATGTGGAGCGCTTCTGCGCTCATCTGGAGCGGACTGCTGCCATGTTGGGCGTGACGTTGGCGATGATGATCCGCTTGTGGCCCAGACTTTGTAACCTCGGCTCGAGGAGCACGGATACTTGGCTATATCGACATTCCACATATGTATCCATACTATAACTGGACTGCGATAGATCAGTTCGCGCAGGTCCCGTTGCGAGCGGCCGCTCGGAGGGTCCTGGAGAGAGGAGACCAGCCAATGTGACCTTTAATGGGTCTGTTGTGCGGCAAAGCCGGTCCATTTCCCTATCAACGGCCACTCGGCCGGCGGGTGGGCAAGATATGATTCAGGGACTTTTGCGATCTTGTCCAGCATGACACGATATCTGCGACGCGCCAAGCTTCCCGGATAACAGATGGTACGGCGGGGAGAGCGACTCGTGAGGGGGTTCACAGCCCCTCATGAGGAAAGATGAGCAGCTGGCTGTCACGAACCCGCGGAACATGACTCGCAAGACGAACAGCAGCTGATGAGTAGCGCAGTCCAGGACAAGTGACTGAGGCAACTTGAGCGTCGGCAATCGGGGCGCAATCCGAGAATTGGGCGAGATTCAGGGTGATATAAGGTGTGGTCTGGTCCATCTTCGGGACTTGTCGCGGCATTCTGTGAGGCGCTTGGGCGGCTTTTCGAGTGCCGAAGGGGGTGGAGAGGCCAATTGGCCGGCTGGTGCTAGTCAAGCAGAGCATCAAGCCGTGGCTGCCAGAGTCCACAGTGGATCTGGCCATTGGATCTCGTGCGAGTGAGCCCCGGGCGCGGGTGGGAAGCCGGTCTTGTCCGGCTTTAACATTGTCCAACACCCACATTAGACCCCCCCCATGGCCATGAGCGCCGCGAGGATCATGTCACCTCGTCAAGATTGTCCCCATATAACATGTAGTACTCACCAGGTGATTGGGCTGATCGGACTCTCTAGTGTGCCGAGTTGCGAAGATGAACGTGGGCCAAGGGGGTTTTGTTCATTTTGCTGTGCTCATGGCGTAGCCCGGGCGTGGGGTGTGGGTGATTGTTGGCGTTGGCGTTGGCGTTGGGGCTGGTGCTGGTGCTGGTATCGACATGGCATGGAGTGGAGTGGAATCGGACTCATTAGAGTGGTCGCTGAGTGGGTGCCATTGCCATCCCGGGCTCGTTTAGTGTCGGGTAAGAGTTGAGGGAGTCGAGACCCAGGCCTGGGGCCCTTGTCGTTGCCCCCTCTAGGCCATCTGTTCGAGCGCGTCCAGGGGATTCCAATGTGCAGTGCAGTCTCGACACTTGAACTCGTAGGGACGAGCAGGGCGGACGCGATGGAAGACAATCCATGAGAGTTGGCGGTGCTTGTTGTTGAGCCGTGGGAAATGGGAATGCACATCGTATCGCTGGGCAGATGGAGCGCGCTGGCATCTGCGGGCTAAGCCAGCGTCCATTTCTCGGCAGGGCTTGGCCAAAGATGGTTCAAGGGTCCTGAGTGAGGGAAAAAATCCGGCCTTGTCGTGTGTCTGGATACGATGCCGAAAGAAGGGTGTAAGTCCTGAGGTGCAGGCAACCATTTCCAGCTCCTTGGGAATTGCTGTCGGCTAGTGTCAAGGGAGACGTCTCGCCCTTTGTGCTCGCGAAACGAGTTGACCGGNAGCCTGCCAAGTCGAGGGACACACACACACACACACACACACACACACACACAGGTCCGAGCCAAGCATGTCATTATGTTGGTTCAACTGAAAGCAACCCCCCATCGTGGGCATCTGCTTCCGTACAGTGCACTGCCATCTGTTTGTACAGGGAGTTCATCCAGGTATGTTAAGAATTGCCGCAACGATGATGATCGGTGATGGGTACTCTGTACTAAGGATGATTTTAGCCATGTACGGGATTACCAAGGTTGCTGATTGCTTGCCACGCGTTGCCGTATTGCGTTCCGTTAGGTTGCGTTGCGGCTGACGGCAATTGATTTAAAACAACGCATACTGGGCAAGGACCCCGGCGGCGTTGTGACACTGAGAGGGAAGGCCATGTCCTCATGTCTGAGCACAGTTACTCCGTACTCTGGACGACAATGAATGAACAGTCGAGTGTGTCGTCAACAGGAAAGGTACTGAAGAATTAGCGAGGCAAAAGTAAGGCAGCGAGTTGGTGAGCGAGGTAGGCAGAGACTAGCTGGGTGCCTACCTAGACTGCCATGTAGGATTCCCCGTGGCTTTTCTGCACATCTCCTCTTCGCAGGGCACGTCTCAAGCCGTAAGGTTTTGGTTGAGATAGCGGGAAAAAGAGTAAGCTTGGGAAGCCATGCATTGCCAAAGGTCCGTAAGGTACCCGTACCCGTACCCGTACCCGTACCCGTACCCGTACCCAAGAAATCTGAAGATTTCCAAGCCTCAGCTTACAAAGTGGCCCTCCAAGAAAGGTAGGTAAGATCGAAAAGGGAAGGGCCGTCCAGGTTCGCGTCATGCCTGCCCAAAAAGGACTACACATAATTGATCCCTGGAGAGATATCCGGAATTCTGGAATCTGGGCCGGTGAGACCGGAAGGCACTCGACCTGAAGCCAGGAGGGAAGGGCCGGGAGGCAGCTTCCCACTCGGCTCCATTGACGAGGAAGGAAGGAAGCACGAAAGAGGGGATCTGGCTAGCTCTCGACTTTAGGGCTTTGCGTCGGATTGACAAGGGTGTATGGAGTGAAGGGGGCGTCTTTGGATAGAAGGGGAGCTGCTGCCGAGACAAGGAACATTTTACCCCCCCCTGCCCAACGGGGTAGATGCTCTGTATGCGTTGTTGCTGTACGACATCGCTTTTTGGACACCTACCTAGGTAAGTAGGTAGAAGGTCGACAGAGAGCAGACACGGCGGTGAGATACACGAATGGAAGTAGGCATTCCCTCTCTTTCAAGAGATTCCATGTATTGTCCATTCGTCTGGTTCATTGCAGTCTTATTCTCGACTCAGACATCCCTAGAGTGTCACCCTTGCGATATTCGACGGGTATGGGCACGGTGCACCGCGGTTGACGATGTGGGGACAGCGACGCCCGGCAAGTAACAAGCATGGCAGGAGAACGGCAGTTGGCACGCGGCCAACCCTCAGCAACTACTACCTCACTCCACCTGTCTTGGTCGCTCTCGCCTTCGCCATAGTACGGCGTACGGATACCCATTACGGAGAATGCGTGCGTTGGTTTTAGTTTTGGGCCCGTCGGAGCTGGCACAGGCCACATCATGTGCGGATCCCGGCCAAGGTGCCTTCCTTGCCCATCATTTAAGTACGAGAACCACAGCTAATTACTGAATTTGTACCAACCAAAGGTAACTTATACACCGGGTCAATGATCCGATGCGGACACACAACACAACAGGATGAAAGCCGAGGTGAAGTGCGCAGACAGAAGAAGCCCCCAAACAGCCTGTTCTTCACGTGCTCAGTGCTCCTCGTCGGGAGCGGGCCTGGAAGAGAATGATTCTTACCTGTGTTGGGTAGGGTGTTGAGATTAAGATATCGCAGGTGGCCGTAGCCATGCGTTCCTTGCACCCCCTTGTCGGGAAGCCGGCGAGGGTAATGGATGGCCCGATACCCGAGTTGCGAACCAGAGACACTCTTAGTCCAGGGCGTATTCGTTCGATACAGTTCATAGCAGCTCCAACTTGCTTTCTCTAGACCAATGTTGACGAACTTACCAATATCGAATACCTTCCAGTCATGTCCGGATATGCCAAAAACGAGAACAACATACGACTGCGCCGACTGCAGAGGCGCTGGACTGGTGTTGCTAGTGCGTCCATCCGTACGGGTACCTTTCGTACTGCAAGGTCCGAAAATACCTACCCACCCGCTGACCGGCGCAGCCCCGCAAAGTGTCTAAGCCCAAATGAGGCAATGGTTTCGTTAACCGGTGGCCAAGGACGTCTCACCTGGGCTTAGCTAAGACTTTCCACTCCCAGGGACAAAGCTTTGGTTGGGGATCCGTACGATAGCAAGCAAAAGGCCCGGTGCTTGTCAATCGAGGCGAGGTGAGGCGAGAAGAAAAGAGGACGACGTCGTAATATGCATGCATACGCTGGCAGAGCGTTGGAAAACAGGTGGTTCGCGAGCCTTGTCACAGTCCAGCCTGGTAAAGGGGGCATTAAACTTGAGCCCCTATGCTCGACTCTTTGACTTGAGTCTGCGGGGAATAACATGACTGCGCAGCGTGCAAGCTTTTTTCATCAATCCACCTCCTAGGTAGTTGTGGCATTCATTGTTTTGTGACGGTTTGTATCTGGGTAGGTAAGCAACACATGCTGCTCGCGCCACGGGAGGGCAATTCATCTCGCGATGCATCGTGAAAGTCGTGTTCATGAGAAACGAAGCATGCGAATGCCGGGGTCGAGTGCGTTCAATGCATAAGCGATGGGCACGTTTTCCTCGGATGGAAGCCGCCCGCTGCTGAAGGGATTGTCGCCCAGCCCGAGGCGATATGCATCCAGAGGCAGCTCTCATCTTGCAGGCATCAGTCAATGGGCGGCCGTCAGGCTTACTATACTCGATCACCATGCTTAAGGTTTGATGTCACCTCACGGGACCTGCAGTGGCTTTGCCCTTTTGAACATTCTATACCATACACGGTACCCCGCCCGAAGTTCCAATCCTTCCAAGCGTCATCTAGTTGAGTAACGGATTGGCTTCCATATCGGAATACATACATAGTAGAAGGCAAGGGGGAAAATACCGAAAACTCTGAACGCAGATGATGATGGAAAAAGGGGGGTTTCCACCTTCTCAGTTGGAGGAGAGTCGCCCAGGAAGTACGTACTTCCTGTCACTCGCTTATTCCATTTTAGCAACATTCAGTACGTATCTGGGATGCCCCATTAGACAGTCTACCTCCTTCCCGAGGAGAGGGCATTCAACACCGTGGGGAGCTTCAATCCAGTTCTGCAAAACTCCAGCAAGCAGTCATGGACAAATAAGCCTCGGCGCTGTCCGCCCATGACGCCACCGCATCACATCCTTCACGCCTAGTGTCCAGTCTCTAGCAGTTCATCCGTCTCTTTTCGGATCCGGGGCCTCCATCAAGGGCGAGCCATCGCCTGTCTTAGCGCGGAGATGGAGGGGCTTCTTGTTCTAGGGAAACGGGGTCGCGTTGGTGCACGTCGACGACACTTGTTGTATCATTGAGCATCACCTTCCCTGCAAATCACTCTAAATTACAGGCACCCAAAGGTGCTCCGTCTGCCGACTCTTCAATGCAACGCAACCACGGGGAGGGACCACGGCGTCGCCCGGTCCGTTGCGACACTGTGGAAGAACAACAATCGCTTCCAACTCGAGGCAGGCTTGCCAACCCGCTCGACCTGCCTGTCGCCACAACGGAGGCGAAATGTTATGGCATCTCATCTGGCACCCTACGTGACGTCCTGAACTGGACTCGGTCCCGGCACCTACTGACTCTTTGCCGGCTGGCTACATCTTGCACCGTCGATCAACGGCCGGCTATTCACTGCTTACTTCTTGGACGAAGGGTTTCCCTGTGGACCCTTCCGCTTGCCCCGGGATAGTCACTAAGGAGAATGAGTGATGCTCTTCCACGTACGGTTTCATGTGCTGCGATGTTCGTACCGCAAAGGAGGTTCTGTCGGGTGGTTCCCATGACGGAGGAATCACCGAGGGCCTAGTCGGACTCGTTCGGACTCAGTATCACGGAAGACGACCGACGACGGGGTCGAATGAGGGGCGACGCATCGCTCCCCCCCCAGTCACACGGAAAGGCCCTCTACGCTAAGAGTAGACAACCAGGCGGCGGCGCTGTTACCAATGGATTTTTGTTACAAACACAAAACACCTAGCACACAGCGTGGTATTCGTACCAACGACCAACGACCGGCCCCAGAACGCTCCCTTCTTCCCTGGTTAGCGTCGACAACTCCACGACTGCTGCCACCGACGGCTGACGGGTGGAGGGCGTTACCGAACCGGATTGACGCCTCTCAGTCCTCCGAACTGTCTCGTCTTGGCCGCCCGTGCCAGTTGATCTTCTGTGCAAGACTCTGAGAGGCTGCCAAACCCGCCGCCAAGACTAAGCATCCTGCCGGCAGGCATTGGCTTTGTCTTCGACTTGGTCCTGGCAAGATGATGCCACAATACCTATGCCCACCCCTCACCATTCGCCAGATCCTGCGCCTCGGGCGCTCCCACCAAAGTTGACGTTCTCGGAAACCACATGATACCGCTCCCCTCAGCAGGGCCAAAGCCACCCACCGCCTACCACCTTTCATTACGACCACCGGAGAAGACACAAAATACAACTGAAGAGCCCCCCTCTCTCTTTTACCCGAATACAACGAGACCTGAGACGGGAACCTAGGCCCTGCGCAGGCGCCTCGGTGCGGAACTCCATTGTTCGACTTCTTGCCCTCTCTGTATACACCCTTCTGTCATCTGCTGCACGCTGCGCTGCCGGCTGCAGGCCTGAACAGGTTCGGTCCAGATCTTCGCAGCCCTCCGTACCGTCGCAGTGCACCCAGGGGAATGGGATCGGCCTAATGAAGACATGCCGGACGCGTCTTACTAGCCTCTGCTATCGCTGCAGGGGAGCCAACCTTGTGCTCGTGGAGCCCGCAAGGACATTGCAAGAACAGCTTCTGGCACCTCCCAAGACAGGCAGGTAAGTACTTACACGCCACACTTTGACATCCTGGCTGGATGGCCAGGTACCTTTTACTTCCCTTCTACTACGTAACCAGGCGGCCGCACGCATCGCCTCATCGTGCTCAACGACCCCCGGTCTCCAGGCACGCCAGCAAGAAGGAAAGCCGGCCGACGGCCCTGCCCCGCTATGTTGTGTGCGGCGCCGCGGTCGTGTTACTGGTTACCTACTGTACGGTACGGATTGGATTGGACGACATCGAGTCCGCGGCCAAGAGCGAACCCGGCTCCTTCAGCTGAAGCCGCCTTCATCCGAAATCCACCACCCAGCCAGATCATCAAAGATACATCGCATCCACCACCTGCCATGTACCCCCTAACTACCTACCTCCCTCCCTGTCACCATTGGACGGGCTGGCTTTGCATCCTGACACTCAGGGTTGACGTGACGGGATATCCAGCGCTCCAACCCCGCGCCGAGATCCACAACCGCCTGTCTTGGAATGAACCAACACCCGATTCACCGTTCTCGTTATTTCATTTTCTCGCCAGGCAATCCGAGCCTATCTCGTAACGCCCATTCTGCCATCTGGCTCGCTTTGGGTGGATCACGGCAAGGGATTTTTGACACTCATCACGCACCCTTTCGAACCTCCAAGAGAACTCGCCGCCCGCCGCCGCCCCCTCCTCCTCCTCCTTAGCACATCAACCCCGGTTTTTCCAATGCTCTGGACTTGGCAATGCCACTGGTGGATGGCAGCTCCATGTGTCCTCTTCTTCACACCTCAATGTTTGCCTTCGCTCAACTTCCTCGTGCCGAGAAGAAGGGGGTTGACACTCGGTTCACAGTGTGATCCGGCATCAAACTCTGTTGTCTACATTGCAGTGCCAGAAGACCCCAGGAACTACCGTCTCGGGTTTCTCATCTGAAGATGTCTGCAAGAAAGGATCGGTACCGTCATTCCGCCCGTCTCGTTGTCTCTGGTAACAACGTCGTCGCCAGATATTGGCTCTTTGACCAAACCTAGACCATGCCTCGCACGTTTTCGCTTCTGGCTGTCTCCCCGTCTTATCCTTCCCGCCCCCGTACCCTCAAGGATCCTCAGCCCAAGACCTCCTTACCGCTTTCAGGCCATCCCTGACCAGGGGCGTCTACTCTACCGGGCGCCCCTCCCTTCGCCCTCTCTCTTCTTTGCTCTCCATGTCACCCCTCCGATGCACCTTCCTAACCCCCCCCCCCGTCATCCACTCTCACCTGGGCCTGCCTGGCAAGCATGCAACCAGGATTCCCTCATCGAGCATCGCTGGACCCAGTTGCCCCGTTTTACCATCGCTGTGCCTTATTACGCTGCTACGCTGGGTGGCAGGCCCTATCCGTCAGACTAATGAATGCCTCGAGAGAATGCGAGTTGTGTCTCCTGGACACACGTTGAAAGGTCTGGTTCCCTCCTTCTCCTCCTCTTCCTCCTCCTCCTCCACTCGACGAGACTTTTTTCACACACGCCATACCGTTGGTGCCGACGACGTGCTAGGCTGGTTTAGTCTCCCTCCTCACCCTCTATCCTCGCCAAGCCAAAAAAGACGGCGGAGACACGGGCAAGGGCCATGGAAGATGCACCGCACGTGTGTGCGCCTAGAACGAACGGTACTTCCTACCCGTCGTGTACACCTGCAGCACTCTATCGGTGCCCCTTCCGGCTCCCTTCGCCCAATCTAATAAGCCAAGCCAATCCAGTTTGTTGGTTCTGTTCCTTAGTGTCTACTTTTGGCCCCTCGGTGTATCTCACTTGCAGCTTGCTACCCTGAGTGTGGACGGAGAGGCAACAGGGCAACAGTTCCCATGAACATGTGTATACATCAGGTGGATAGGATATGCATACCTTGAGGCGTTCTCCGCGCCTGCCCTACCATCTTACTCAAAAGCCACCCGTCTCCTTCATTCTGCTCGTTCTCGCCTTCTCCTGTCTCTTGAGTCTTCCCTTCTTGAGCCAACAACACCTTCGAGCACGGACACATAGCATAGCCAACCTTGTTACAAACACCGAAACCGCCAGAGCAGATCCACCCGCCGTACCCGGGAGATATTCTCTCTTGTTATACTACTGGACCTTGGTCACATACTCTCTCGGCACGTACCGGCCGTGTTTTATAGAGCAACCAACCTTAGCAGTCAGCCGTGCGGCCAGGCTGCTGAGCTTTCAGCCCGACTCGATTCTCACCTGGAGCAATATATTGTGCTCACACCGCCCTCCGTTGCCTCCCAAGAACGTGGAGGTTGAGCTCGATAGTGTGTCAGGCAGTCAATGCCCAACGGTGTTACCTCCAGCGGCATCAACTTGTTTTCTCAATGGGTATTCTAGCTTTGGAGTCTCATTCCCGATTGGCCGCCCCAGACTCTCCTCCCGGGCTGGTTAGCCCTTCTTCGTCCTCGTACTCCTCCAGACCATCTCCTCCCGTGGAAAAGCTTTGGAACGCCCGATTCGGCCCCCTCTCTCCTCCCATGTCGAACTACGAGCATGGCTCGGCGGCCGACATGTCCACTGCTGGCAAGAGTCATGATGATGGCTCGAGCCGTAAGAGTTCGCCACAGAGTGCCCCTCGGCAGCAACTACCATCACTGAGCAGCTTGTTTGGGCCCCCGTCCTCAGTCAGGCCTTTGCACTCCCCATCGTCCGACCGCCCCGGTACATACCCGGCAACATCTCCCCTGGACTGGCCTCGCATGCCACAGCCCCCGGGCGATCGTTCGTACGCCGCCTCGTACTTCCCTCCGCAGGAGAGTTCACCGACCATGTCCCAACCGCGGAGTACCTATGATGCGAGATACGACCACGAGAGGCAGGCGCTGCATGGGCTGTCCCGTTCGTTCTCAGGGTCAGGGTCTCCAAGGTACCGTGAGCCTGAACACCCGCGCCCGGAATCTAGATCCGACGTTGGCTTGGGTAGCAGCAAGTGGTCGATGCACAACGAGGCGGGAAAACACGAGTACGCCCTGGTGTCCAGAGAGAGCCACCCATCACTCCGGGCCACGCATGACGGAATGTCGTACCAGTATCCCAGCAACAAAGACGCGGGGGCCTCCTACAGAGACCACCGCCCCTCGTCCGGGTCCAGCTTGATGCAGGCATCGGCACAAGCCAGTACCTCGAGCTCGGAAGGAATCCCGTCAAAGGATGGTCTCGGCCCCAAGATCTGGACGGGCACCCACTTTCTCCCCCGGTTCGTCCGCGCCGCCGAGGTGCCAGGAGAGGGCATGTGCTACTTTTACGACGATGGCAGCCACTGCAAGACTGTCATTGACGGTGAGGCCGTCAATGCCCACTGGGGCGTGACCAAGGCTGGGAAGCCAAGAAAGAGACTGGCGATTGCGTGCGTCACCTGCAGAGAGAAGAAGATCAAGTGCGACCCCGACTATCCCCGCTGTGTGCAGTGCGAGAAGTTTGGACGGATCTGCAAGTTCAAGAACGCGTGAGTATTGATGCTCCCCCGACCGTACGGGGTTGGTCTCCCCATACTCAACCGAATTGTGCTGACTAGGAGTCGGATCGACAGACCACGAGGCGGCCACAATACCTCTCCATCGACGCCTCCTGCTGAACCGGAAGACATGAGGCGTATGGGGAGCTCGGCCAACCCGAACGACACGCACCGTCCCGGTAGTAATTCCAGCGCCTCTGTTTCCCCCCGCACCACGTACCGCCAGCCGAGCCCGGAGCCCTCGATGCCTCACAAGAGGATGCGGCTCGGCTTTGACTCTTCCTCCTCGATGAGGGACGAACCTCCTATGTCTTTTGGCCGCACGCCCGAGACGGCCAAGACAGGCATCTCCTGGCAGCACCGTCAGCCAATTGAGCTTCCTCGTATTCACGAGAATGTGTTGAACCGAGCATGGCAATCAGATCCGTACGTATCCGACCCTCAAGTCAATTTAACACCGTAATCTCCTCCTTCTTCGTACACACCGACAGCACCATGGCCCTTCGTTTTTTGTCCGAGACAGCGTTCAAATTCTGGGTGATCAGTAATGCTCATACAAAGTCTCCAGAAGACCTGATGCTCACCTATAGCATCCTCGCCGTCGGTGTCGCCTTGTCGGGCGGGCTCAAGAGAGTGTCGCCCACAAATACGCCCAAGTCACCCGCTATGCGCAACATCGCGTCGCCTCCGGTCTACAACTCGTGCAAACTCGGCTCTTGCTAGCCCTCTACTACCTGTCCATATCGGACCCGGACAAAGCAGGCGCCATATCGAGCGAGGCGATCTCGATGGCCACGTGCCTGCAGCTGAACTTGGAATTCGACACATCGATCGACGCGCATCTGACTGTGTTCCCGTACAGCTTAGCCAGAGCGGCTTATACGGAAAGCAGGAGACGGACGTACTGGGCATGTTTTCGTACTCGAACGAATGAACGGCATGTTTCCGAACCGTTCAAGCATCTTCGACGCCAGAGATAATCTTTGTTCGGTTACCGTGTGAAGCGGAAGTATTCGAGAAGCAGGAGGCGTCGCAGGCCCTATTATTCTCTGCAGATTCGTCCAGCTCGTCCAAGCTGGTCGACACGCCATGATCGTCGTCGGCCTATCTTGCCCAGCTAGTCGGTCGGCCTTTGGGCAGAGGTTATGTCTAACATATACAGAGCCGCCCAGGGTGTTCCTTTGGACAGAGATACCGCCCCCTTTATTGATAGCACTGGGGAGATGTTCATCAAGTGGCAGGAAACTCTATCCGAGCGATTCACCTATAGCGCCGACAACATGGAGCTGGCTATTCAGGATGGGACTCTCAGCACATTCCTCCCAGTCCATCTCCTACATCATCATGGACTGATCAAACTTCACCGGTACATGTGCACTTCGGAGCGGATAGCCCTGGCGGACAGATTACAGTACTTGTGGCGAGTAGGCGAAGATTCGAGTCGAGTGTGGGATATGACGAGCACGAGCACATTGGAGGTGCTGCTTCAGGCCTGGCGAACTCCACTGAGCGCGCCCCCCGCCGTTCATGAGCCACATTATCCTGGAAGCCGCAGACGTGGTCACTGCTGAGGGCGCCTTTTCGGAAGCGCCAGACATTTTAGACCAATTGGCTGTCGGAAGCGCCGTTGTTGACGCCGAAAGAACGATCTGGGAAGAGGCACGAGTCCATCGAGCCGCCCTCGAGCATCGACGGGATGCCATCAGGATTCTAGAAAACAGCCAGCCCGGCGATGCGCCCTCGACACGCGGCGGCAAGGTTTTCATCAACGACAATGAGGGAAAAAACAGTAGGCGACTGCCTCTGGGAAAGTGCTGGCAGATGGAGGAGCCAATGGATACGATGTTTGGCAAATCCGCGGACATGGTATACACACGGAGTCAGCTGACCCCACAATGCACCGGATACTGGGTTGTTTTTCTTATTCTATTTACACTGCATCTACGGCGTCCGGGGTGGCATTTGAACGATTGTTTATTTTATTTTCCTCACCTCCTCGGGCGTGTTTTGGAGCGACACGTGAGGTTTTCGAAAAGCACATAATAGGATTGCCGAATGTGGCTTTCCTACTCCTTATCCATGTAACATCATATACCCTGTACATGAAGATATCAATCCAAGGAGACAAGTCAGTCGGGACAGCAAATGCAGACGGTTATGACGAGAACCAAAAGAGAGATAGAGAGAGATAGAGAGAGATAGAGAAAGAAAATCATGGCATGTGCCACCTGTGGATGGTGAAAGCTACCTGGGCAACACGAGGCGAAGACGAAAGAGAAAGAGAGGCGATGCATCCACGCCGCGCACGGTTTTACTTTCTGCCCTATGGGCGTTCCCTTGCATCGTGAAGATTACAGAAATGGAAGGGATCTGTATGCATGTCTCAGGTCGGCCGCATAACTGGTATGCGGCATGCGGCATGCGTCGGTTCGGCACCTCAACAGTGCGTTGCCGTTGGAATTATCGGGATGCAACTCTCCTCAAGCGAAGCGAGACAGGCTGGTGGCTGATGCTTCAGGAGATTGTTTGTATGTGGTGGCCACAGCTGCCCCCGCTAGCATGCGGCGACGTTGACGGTGCCACGGTGATACAGCCCAGGGGTTGTCTTTGTCCAGCTGTCCTCCAGGACCTAGGTACCCTATCCTACTTCTTGGCTAGTGCATCGGCAGGTAGCTTATGGACAGGGCCAGCGCTGGCTGACCGCAACATGTGGCCTGGGCGTTCGACGGATGGTCGGTCCGGTGTGGCGGACCGTCAAACGCACAGCCAAGCAACACTGCACAAGTGACTAACTCGGTCGCTCTCTCACCCACACCGGTCCAGGCGGCGGTAGTGGAGAGTCCAATCTCGCATTGCTGCACGAAAAGGAGATACGACATTGCAGTATAGAGCATGTTGTCTCGGTAAATTTGCCGCAACTCATGCCTCTTTGGGTGCGAGAACTCTTGTTTGTTGCGTTTCTGGGCTGCTGGGTATGTATCTGGGGAGACGGACGGATTCATACAGAGTAAGGGGGGGGGTGGGTGAGAAAGGGCGAGATGGGTGTGTGGTTTATCGTTGCCCCCTTCCCCTCCCCGGTCTCTCCTCTCTCTCACGCTCATGCTCACACTGGAAAGAGGCTCAACGTGATTTGATGATTCGACCCCCCCTCGAACTTCCAAGACAAGGCCACTAAGCTTAGGCCATGATGTGCGCACAGGCTATGTATGTGTGTGTGTGTGTGTGTGTGTGTGTGTGTGTGTGTGTGTGTGTAAAAACGAGGAACGACAGCACGACAGGTAAGACACGGACACGGGTTGGTAGGTTGGCAGTTGGGTACCGTACACCCTAGTCTGTCCTGGTTGCGATGGCCAAGCCAAGGCTTTTGGGAGGGGAGGATGAGTGCCGTGCTCCGGGCCGTGGAGACGGTGCGGCGGTCTCGGTGTGCTTGTTCGTGTCGGTTGGAACTTGGGTGGGGGCAATCATGCATTGCGTGCGCGAAAGATGGATGTCGTTGGAATTGTCTGACTCCGTTGCCTGCCCGGGCCCCTACAGGTAGCCGCGGGCAGTTGTGCGCGGGAATGCTGAGGACTGATGGAGGAGGCTCTGTGTATCCGTACCTTCCCCCTCCCTTTTCGTCTCACCGGTTGTGGAATGTATTATGTATTCCAAAGGGGGCAGAATGTTGCAAGGGGGTCGGTCGGTCGCGCGAGACTCAGAGGTCGGACGGAACAAGGGAAAAAAAGAAGAAGAGGAACAGTCTGGCCGTGCGCGCAGGCATCCCCTGCCTGCCGCAAAGATAATGCCAGGTTGCTTGCGGGTCAGGAGCCGAATTTCGGCTCCGAGAGGCGGGGAGGAACGAACCCCTCTCTCCTGTGTGCTCTCAGCCTCTCACACCCTGGAGACGGAGTTCGGCGGAGACGGGTAGCATTTTTGGTCTCCTTCACGTGAAAGGGGCAGGTACTTACGTGCGGGGACGCACATTGTAGTACCTAGGTAGGCCAAGTACCGGTGGTATCCGTCCAAGGTGATGTGCTGATCAGGGTGGGGCGAAAGGGGCGACACTGCCGCGACAGACAACTGGAGGATACCGACGACCGTGTGGTCTGAGCGTTGGTGGGAAAAAGCAGCTCCCGGCTGTACCTAGGCGGAGGAGGAGGGGGGCGGGGGTGGCCAAGAGGACGATTACATAACATTACGTTCGTCCCAGCCTGTGGCCAGGTACCTAGGTAAGTCCTCCGTACTTCCTGCTGTGTCCGTCTAACTCCCGGTCGGGGCCGGGGCCGTTGCAAAGTCCGCCGCGAGGCTCCGTGATCCAGATCCATTCTTTCCCTCTCGCCAACAACATTCCTTACCTATCTTTTGCGGATACTGTGTGCTACTACCGAGGAGGGAACAGGCAATTACTGGTTGACAATTACCAAACCCAGCCGATCCTTTCTTCGCATGGGTTTATGCGCGCGTGTTTATTTGCATCCTTTGGCAGCAACCCCCCCATCCACTTTTAATACATCTTCTTATTCGCGGGACGCACACCTGTCTTGGTGACGTCGTCAAGACGTCTTCTCCGATCCCCCGAATACTCAACGCAACGGCATACGGTCGTTGTAGCCGGAAACGCAGAAAGAGGGAAAGTAGGACAAGGGAGGGGAAGAAACAGTTTGGCTATATTTTTGTGCTGCCAAGGATGTATTCCGTACCGAGGGCCATGTGGCGCCTTGCGAGAGGGTGTCGTCTGGTGAACCCGCGACTCTTTACCACCTCGTCGGCGTCATCGTGCGCATTCCCCTCCACCGCAAGGGCATTATCGTCATCCTCGTCGTCGTCGTCGTCATCGTCAAAACAAAGACCGCAATCCCGGCCCCGGCCATCGGCCCCGCCGCCGCCGTTCGAGCTTGTGCCGACGTGTCCCTCGCCGACGTGCGAGTGCGCCGCCACACCGGCCATGCCGGACGGGCTCGACATCGACCGCACGGCCCCGCTCAACGGCGTCGTGTCGGCGTACGCCGAGCAGGTGCTCGCGTGCACGGGGCGGGACGACTGGGCGTCGCGCATCGAGGAGGAGAACAGCGGTGACAACCTTGCGGCGGACCTGAAAGAGCTGTTCGGGCGCGGTGGCACGTATAGCGATGTGAGTTTTTTCTTGGTCTTGAGGCTTGAGTCGTTGGCTTCTTTCTCGGGGGGTTTTTTAAATTCCCTTTTTTTTTTTTTTTTTTTTTTTCAGTCTTGTCCCTTTTTTTTGCTACGAAAGCGTGTTCTATGCTCGACTTTGACCGGCTGATCAACGATGGGAGTTGTTTTGCGGGCAACTCACGAGACTTCAGGACGGTGAAGAGACCAGTGACGCCCCTTCTCACCCAACGGGAAGTGAACACCGCAAGAAGAGATTTTCGTCACACGTCAGAAATAGTGGCTGATGCAAAAAAANCTTCCCTGTCATACAAGCCACCCAAGATGACAGAGAGAGAGAGAGAGAGAGAGTATGTTTGTGTGAACAGACTGGCTGACGGTAAGTGAACGTTGCCCGTCACGGCAGCCATGGCACAATGTCTCGGTCCTCAACGCCTCGTTCCCCTCGTCCACGCCTCGGCGGAGCGAGCTGCAGACGACGAGCGCGTACCTCCTGCCGAGCTTCAAGTACGTGCCGTTCCTGCCGCGCGTGAGCTTCGATAGCGTCCAGGCGCTCGCCAAGGGGTACCTGCTCCCGGAGAAGCTGCACCCGATGCACGACGGCCTGTCGCCGATCCACCGCGACCGGCTGACGCGCGAGGCCGCCTACCGGCCGCTGCTGTACGGGGTGCGAGACGTCGCCGACGTGCTGGTGCTGATCTGCGGGCACGGCGGGCGGGATATGCGGTGCGGCGTCATGGGCCCCGTGCTGCGGGAGGAGTTCCAGAGGAGGCTCGAGGGGTCCGGGGTTGCCGTCGCCAAGGGCCCCGTGGAGGTCGACGAGAGCGGCGAGGAGAAGGGAAGGATCGCGGCGCCGGAGGGGCAGAAGAAGGAGAAGGAGAAGGCGGGCGGCGACGGGGAGATGACGGCCAGGGTCGGGCTGATCAGCCATATCGGCGGTCACAAGTTTGCGGGGAACGTCATCGTGTACATTCCGCCGGGCCTGCGGATGGCCGGCGGCGAGAAGCACCCGCTCGCCGGGAAGGGGATCTGGTACGGCAGGGTCGAGCCGAGGCACGTCGAAGGCATCGTCAAGGAGACGGTCCTCGGCGGCAGGGTGATTGCGGACATGTTCCGCGGGGGTATTGACGAAAACCGAAAGATTTTGAGACTGTGAGATCCCGGGGGGCAGGGATATATATATATATATATATATATAGCTTGTTTGGTCAGGACGGGTTGGGCGTGTAAGAGGTACTTGTAAGATGGACGGGACGGGACATCGTCCCCTAGGGTATTGGCTTTCTAAGAGGTATAACTTACTGGAAGCTCGGCGGCAGACACAGTGTAGAGGGGGGTCGAATACAAATAGTTGCGGTCTCCGGGGCGCAGGGTTTTGCTTCCGTCTCACACAGCCCTTGTCAGGCTACGCTGTTTTCCTCTTTGGCTCCTGGTCTCCAGTTACAAAACTAGGGTGCAATGAGGACCTTATTCCCCTGTAAGGGATAACCATGAAAAAGGGAACGAGTACTTCAGTCATTGCGAGGCTTCAAGTCATTTGTCGCAGGCATGTGCTCTGATCGAATCATGGTTTGGCATCGTCATCCTCGACACTTCAACCCGGCACTCAAACAGTTCTCACCAAATCCAACTCCATCCAGCACATTGGGTTGGGTCCGACTTTTCTTACCAATCCGTATAAAGCCGAGAGAGTTTGAGCGAACAGGATTCATTGCGACGGAACATACCATTGATTGGGCATGTCGGCCCGGTCGAGTAACCTTGGATGTTCCTGTCGTGTTCGACTCACGTGACCGTGCGCATATCCTTAACAAAGTAGCCAGCCCACTTGAAGCTCTCATCATCATCATCATCATCATCATCGACTTTGAACGCACCGAAGCGCCTTCCAAACAATAAAATGTCGCCGTGTCTCAACAGCAACTGAGCCTTGGAAACCCCAGGCCTCGTCCCAGAATGACGTCTTCCGCGCTGGCTCCCGCCACGGGTGCGGCCGGCCGGTCCGTCGCCCGCATCCAGCGTCACCAGCTCCGTGCAACCTCTGCCGCCGCCGCTACATACCAGTCCATGACACCGGCGATATCGACGCACTGCGGCCGCATGCCACGGCGTTTTCACAGTCGGCAGGCCGGACGCACATCTCTCGCACCCCGTCGCGTGCAATCTGTGCTAAAGACACTCACCACCACCCCGGCCCCGGCCCCGGCCCTGCCTAGCCGCCGCCCCCATTCCGCGACTCCCGCCAAACCCGCCCATCACACACCTCAAGAGGCATCCTTCATAAGCCCTCGGTACCTCCCCCTCCTCGTTCTCCTCGCGGTGGCCGGCGTCGCCTGGGACTCCCAATGGCTCTTCCCCTCCACGCCCGCCTCCGCCGACCCGGCCGAGCAGACCGTCCTCGGGCCCGCCCGCAGGTTCGTCCCCTTCGCCGTCGTCGCCCGCGAGCAGGTCTCCCCGACCTCCTTCATCCTGACCCTCAGAGCCCCCGCAAACAAGCTCCCCGGCGTCGCCTCCCTCTGGAGCGTCTTTGACCTGTGGTGCGTCGAGGTCAAGCAGCCCCAGATCCAGGTCGCGCGGGAATACACGCCGCTCCCTCCCCCGCCGGACGCGGCAGCAGACGAGGACGACACGCTGAGGCTGTACGTCCGCGCGGTGCGAGGCGGCGAGGTGTCGACGTATCTCAGCCGCCTGTCGCCGCCTTCTCCGGACGGCGCCGTCGCGGGGGACACGGTCGAGCTCCGCGGCCCGCACGGCGAGTTCGACCTGTGCTCGCGCCTCGGCGGCCGGGGCGACCGCGTCGTGTTCCTCGCGGGCGGCACGGGTATCGCCAGCGCCCTGCAGGCCGCGCACGCCGTGCTCCCGCTGCCCCGGGCGCCGTCGATGACAATCTTCTGGGCCGTGCGTAGCCGCGACGAGATTCACCGCGGCGGCGGGAGCTCGTCGTCGTCGTCGTCGTCGTCGTCGTCGTCGTTGTCGTCGTCAGCGTCAGCGTCGTGGTGGAACTGGAGCTGGAGCTGGAACCCCTTTTCAATACGCTCGTCCGAGGGCCCCGGATCCCGGTCCGGCATCCGGGCCGAGGCGCTGACCGTGGGAACCGAGGACCCATCGCCCGTCAGCAGGGAGCTCCTCGCGTTGAAGGAGAAGTACGGCGACAGGCTCGACGTGCGCGTCGTGGTCGACCAAGAGGGCACCGCTGTCCGCGACTCGGACCTGGCCGCGTCTCTCATGTGCCTCCCGGGCGATCCCGAGACGACGACGACAACGACGCACGCCGTCGAAGGGTGCCGGTTCCACTCGCAGACGGCGCACCTCGGCATGGTGGACGGCGCGCCCAACGCCGGGAAGCGGGGCCTGCTCCGGCAGAGCGACTGCGCGTGCTCCTCCTCTGCGACGTCGGCGGCGCCGGGCAAGAACGTGTTCGTGGTGTCCGGGCCCGAGGGCTTCGTCGAGGCCTACGCGGGAGCCAAGGTGTGGCGGGATGGCGGGCAGCTGCAGGGCCCTGTGGGCGGCATGCTGGGCGCGCTGCAGAGGAAGAACCCCGACACCCTGAAGGACTGGATCGTCCTTAAGCTGTGAGAAGGACCGCTGGTGTGAAAAACACCTGTACAACATATGTAAAAAGGCACCGCATGTGCGACGCTAAATGGAGAGACACCAGAGCATGATAGACTGTCCTAGCAGACTCGGAATTCGATAAGCGCTGTCTACCTCCGGAACCTGTCCATGGCCCAATCCAAATATATCTCATACAAAGTAAAGATTTCAGCCTGGCAACTCCGCCTAACAATGCAAACGCGGCAACCTCTGTGGCCGCGGACCGAAGCCGACTCCCCCAGACGCCCTTTTTGTAAGATAGATACGAAAGAAGATCCCACGACCAAGCACGCTGATGATGATGATGATGATGATGATGACGACGACGATGATGATGATGATAAGCATGGTGATGATGCTCTCTACGTGCTCTGCACTTTCCTGTACGAGGGCGGCTTCATCGTCCTCCTGATGAGTTTCACCGCGTAAGGCGGGATGAGCGATATGGCCGCGATGGCGAGAACGCGCCAGATGAATCCCCTGCGTCACGGTTAGTGGGTGGTCCATGCAAAACAGAAGGGGGCTTCTCACAGTGTAATGATGAATTGGAGGTCAAAATAGTCGCCCAGGAACGGCACGGAACCCACGAAGACGACAAAGGTGCCGACGATGGAGATGATCATGACGGGATGCCACGTCGTGATTTCAATGGCAACCATGAGGAGCTCGTTGAGCACGAGCACGGTGTACGATACGGCCACCATCTTGGGTCCCTCGACTTCCGTGAGGATCTGCGAGAGCCCTTGGATGGTGCAGCCTTGATAGATTGAAACGGCAACCCAGACGAAGAAGGTCCGATAAGACAGTGACCGCCCGGAGGTGAGCTCCTTGTACAGTTCGGGATAGAGGTTGGCCAGGTTCTCGTCTACGTCCTTGTCGAGGACGAGCGAGAGAACAGGGAACGCGGTGTACACGGTGGAGTATCCCACGAGAAGCCAGTTCTAGATGGTTAGTTGGAAGTCAGAAAGGGGAACAAAAAGATCCGCGTAGCCTGGTTGCGAGAAACACACCTTGTAAAGACCTTCGGGCTCGAATTTGATGGCGATGCTGTACATGGTCTGGCAGACGGCAATGATCAGCCCGCGATGGATGACAAATTGGGCAAGCTTAGCACTGCGCTTGTAGCTGTTTCGTCCGTGCCAGACCAGGAGTTTGGTCAAGTGGAAGAACTGCTCGATCGAGAAGTCGGCCGCCAAACTGGCCTGGCGACCCTCCTTGCCCACGATACCAACACCGACGTCCGCCGCCTGGATCATGGAAACATCGTTGCCGCCGTCACCGATGCAGCAGACGCGTTTCTTGGTGTACTCCTTGATCAGCTTCGCAATCTCCGCCTTCTGCGTCGGCGAGCACCGGCAAGCAACAACAGTCGGGAGCTGTACGGCAACGGACACGAACTCGATCCGGAAATGGGTCAGAAACAGAGCCAGACTCTCGCCGTCTATCAGGAGGCAAGAGTCCGTCTTGCCCCGGAGGAAGTCGAGGTGGTCCTGCGCGTTGTCCTTCTTCTTAAGCTTGGATACGGTGTAGATGTACTGGCCGCGGGCGACCAGCTTGGAGCTCACGGCGACACAGCGTGCCGTCTCGACCTTGTCACCAGTCAACATCCAAATCTTGATGCCCGCATTCCTCAACAGCTCCAGCGATGGCTTGACGTCTTTCTGGAGCTTGTCCTCGACGCCGGTGACGCCGAGAAGTTCCAGGTCGCGCTCCAGGTACTGAGCCACGATACGCTGCATGCCGGCCTCGCGGCCGGCGATGGCGAGCGAAGCTGCCTGGTAGCTTCCGGTAAACTCTTTGTACTGTTCGTACGATAGACGTTTGCGGCCGACCACGAGTGTGCGGAGGCCCTCCCGAGCCATATTGGATGTTTCCTCGTCGAGCCAGTCGTTCTCGGCGACGATGGGGCTCATGACCGTATCAGCACCCTTTTGGTAGAACCAAATCTCGCTATCGGCAAGATTCGGTGATGTTGACTGGGCCTGCTCAAAGAACTGGACGACGATGCCCATGCGCTTCCCTTCGGACGTGAAAGGGAACACGTCGAGGATGCGGACACGGACAATCTCGCGGCCGGTTTCCGTTGACTCGAGGGCCATGCTCGTACGGTCCCGATAGGCGAGGCGGAGGCCAACGGACTCGGTCCAACGGACGATGGCAATTTCGTCCGGAGAAGACGCCTGGTACGAGACCACGGTCTTTCCGTCTTCCTCCTCCGTCGTCGGCGTCACGTTGTGACACAACGCCAGAGCAAGGACCACGTCTCGCACACGAGACCCGATCTCTCTTCTCGTACGGGTCGCTCCGACGTTGGTCGAGTTTGCGAACGTCGAAGAAGGGGTGATCAACATCGTGTGCGACGAAGGGTCGGTGGTCGGCTGAATATGGAAGCCTTGCTTGACATACGACGTGACCTCGTCCATGGCCTCGTTGGCGTAGGAAACCGTGCCGACGTGGATTTTCTTCATCTCCATCTCGTTCTGTGTCAAGGTGCCAGTCTTGTCACTGAGCAGATACTCAATTCTGCCCAGGTCTTCGGGGATCGTGCTCGTTCGAACAACGGCCCCGGGAATGCCAGGGTCGCGTTGGATGAACCAGGAGTACGCGCTCTTACCCATGTCGAGATTTACGCGCAGACTGATGGGCACAATGGTCGAGAAAAGGATCAAGAATCGCATGATCTTGATGTACCAGACGTTGCCTTCGGTGTTGCCGAAGCCTTCCAAGGCCACGAGAATGATGGAGAGTGCCAAAGTCAGGGCGCACAGGATCTTGGTCAAGGAGTTGATTTCGTACTCCAGGAGACCGGTCTTCGATCTCGAGGGAGCAGTCGACAGCGCCGATCTCGTCTGAGGTCCAGTGTACATGATGACTGCGAGCGTGGTGGCGTTGGAGGCGATGACGGTGTTCGCCCAAGCTGTGTTGTCGATCGACAAAGGGGCCGATGTTCCTTCGTCTCCGTCGAGGGCTCCCTGTTGGTCTTGGGCGTCTCGTCTGCTGGGTAGTAGCTCGACTGTACCCAAGAACTCGTTCACCTTCCTATCCGGCTTACCTCCCGTGACACGGAGACGAACAAACTCCTCCGTGGGCAGGGTTTGCGATAAGGGCGATGCCAGCCGCAGCTTCCAGTCTGTTTCTCCGTCCAGTTGGTCAGTTCTGATGAAAGTCTCGCCAGTTGCGCCGCCCCCGCCGCCGTTGTCGTTGCTCTCAATTTCTTTGCCCTTTGTTGGCAACTTTACGTTCTCGGACGCTTCGTCGTCCGTATTTACCAGCAACGATTCTTCTTCCACGATTGTCTCCATCACGGGCGACGCATTTGTCGTCTCTGAGGTGATGCACTTCAGAATCACCACGTCGGCGGGGACTCTTTGTCCCTTGCTCAACTTGAGGACATCGCCAACCTTGAGGTCGCGCGACTTTCGGCCAACTTCGCGGACAAACGAGGACGGATCTGCGACGGGCCCGTCTCCTTCGGCCCGCTCTTCTTCCTCTCGAATATCCGATAGTCGGTCTCGGTTGTTGACCGTGTTTTTGCCCTTTTTCCTCAGGGAATCCGACTTGAGCCTCTTGTGAGACCGCTGCCCTGAATTCATGCCCCAACCAGGCTCTTCGAACACCAAGACTGTATACGCCTCCGCATTCGCCTCATTATCCCTCCTCCTCCTCTCGATGTCGTCGTAAGCCTCCTTTCCCATGGTGATCACAAGCACAAAGGCCAGCGGTGCAACATATGTCGTGAGGTAGCCGATTCGTAGGGCGGGGATCGCCTGGGATAGGGCCACCAGCAAAAAGTACATGTTGAAGAAGAACGAGAATTCGTTGTATAATGTGACGGGCAGGAAGGTGAGGGCCGTGTACTTGGCGTTGGATATGAGGTTCGGAGGGAATCTTGTCGCTTGAGATGACCCTACGGCAACGAGACGGGAGCTCGACGGGTCATCCTCGTCTTGGTCTTGCCCATCGTCCTTGGCGACTTCCTGTGTGCCCGAATTGGACATAAAGCTAGGCAGTCGTAGGCTGGAAGTGAGGCGCTCGAACCTGTCTCCGGCGAAGGAGCGGCGCCTTGGAGGCGAGCCGCTGGGAAGCAGAGGCGAATCGTCGTCCGAGCCTGCGCCTGGATTTCCGTCCCTATACAGCGACGAAGAGCCTCCAGGTTCGCCGAGAAGTTCTTGGGCATCCTCGCTGGCGTCGTCGCGATTTTGGCCGAGTTCGCCGTACCCCCTGGCCTTCTGCCCGGTGCGGCGTGAACCCCCCATGCGAAGATTCCGCAGTGCTATACGTGGCGATCGGTGCTCAGTGGAGTGGCGGTCGTGCCGGATGAGGCCAGAACTACGTTCGGTGGTTGTGGTCGCAGGATCGAGCTCCTGAATGTCGAGGTCGAGGTCTGAATCAGAATCATTCCCCGGGGAGCCTGGCGGATCCGCGGAACGGTATGAAGTTTGGGAAGGCATCCCGCCCACATTGGGAGGAGGCGTATGCAAATCAAAGAATCTTCAGGCGGATGCCGTGGAGTGGGAAGTCGCGATAGAGTTCGGTCGCCTGTGCGTGTGCTGCCGTTGATCGAGGAGCTGCATCGGATAGCGTCGGGGGCTTCGAGTCGGTGGACGGCGCAGACGCTCGGGTGTGTGAGCTGCAACGTCCAGGCACGATGACGGTGCTGATATTCCGCAAGAAGACGTGTTGTGTATCTTCAAGAGATGTGGTGTTTTGGACAAATAGTTGGTTGTCGCAAGCAGTGCCGAGAGGCTTGACTTGAAGGCTCGGATGAGGTCGCCTGGAACGGCTGAACGGATCCAATTGGGTGGACGTGCTACGGTCCCTATCTGTTCAGGGGTGCTACGGGGAGGCGCTTTATGTGACGGAGGCAGCCGCGTGGCCTCTGAGCATGCTGTAAATTCGCCTGCCTAGCCATGTCAGCGGGTACGCCTTGGGCGTGGCGATCAGCTGTGCGGCCGCCGGCAGCTAGCGGGGAGCTTGCCAAGCCTCCTCGGGGTAAGGTGGTTAGGTACCAAAGTACCTAGGCTGCTGGCGGCTGTTCATCACTTCAAGTCTTACAGCACTGCGACTAGAAATCATCATATCAGATTGGTTACCAGGTAGGCAGGCACCTAGGTAGGTACACAACAGAGTAGATACACTTGTATGTGAGTATCAACGATCCCCTATTCTAAAACCCGCCTGTGTATATCACACGTAAGAAATCCCCGTCATAATTTCAGCACTACTTCACAAACTGAGTCATTTCGTGTAGTTTCAGCTACATAACCTTGTCCTGTGATAAAGTAACAGCATGTCGGTCCCAAGCGACACCCAGTGAAGCATTGCCTCGAAAACCGGAGGATCCTCGGGTCTCTGGTGCAGCCGAAAGGCCATGGTGCGACCTTGGTGGGCACCCTTCTAAGTTCTGGACACGGAATGACGGAATCAGTCTCTGACTTCCTTCTCTGACTGGATAGGCCATTCCAGCCTAGGACGCCGCCCCAACGACTGACGGACTCGGATTTTAGGGGAGACCCATGCTGTACCAGTTGTAGATGACGGGATGTACCCAGGCCCTTCGGTTGCTAGGAGAGATACATGCCACTTGCATCGCGCCACGCCATACCCTTATCGTACCTGCCAGCTTGCAGTTACAGTTCACCTCTGACTTCGAAGTTCGGGCCACCTCATATTCCATCGCTTTTGGCTCATTAGACTTTCCTCCCCCGACCAGCAAAAAAAAAGACCACCTTCACGTCTGACCTTCGCCTTCGACCCACCAACTCTTCATCTTCAGCTCAGCATGGAGGTTGCCGTTGTGTATTCTATCTAGACCTCTGTTTCTCTTGTACATGTATGTTTATTTCCCTGTGATGGATGTTCCTTTGCGTTTCCTATCTGGGCTGCGTCGTCGTCGCGTCGAGTCGACGCCAGAACCTCATCCTTGGGTCTTTTGCTGACAATCTCGACGCAGCTGTTCCCCGAGCCTTTGGCCTCGTCACATCGCAAAATCGCATGAACCGACCTAATTAGCCGACACACCATGTCCTCTGAGACCGCCAACGCCTCGTGGCATCCGGCTTTCATGCCCAACGATTCCAGTGGCGATGCATCCTCGCGCGCAAACCTCGATGCCTCACCACCCCCAGCCCTCGCCCCAACTCAAGTCGCCCAAGATGCCGAGCCTTTAATCCCAACGCAACAAGTGAACCAGCTGGAGGAAGAGTCAGGACAACAGACCGACCCCTGGCTCGCAGAGGCCCACCAGGAAGATGCCACTGACGATTGGCCTGTCTTTGACCGGGAGGTGATAGACGTCCCAGTCGAATCCGACGCGGCCACCGAGGAAGTTGCCGATATGAACGCAACCGCGGAGCCTGGGCCGACATCTCCATCCCCTCTCCCTGCAGCGACAGAGGAGGCTGCCCCGGAGCCACGTACTGCCGCCGAGGGAACCAAGCCAGCTGCACCTGTGCTAGGTCACACCAGCAACAACTCATTTACCAGGACCGTTTCCCACGAGTTCAACTGGGATGATGACCACGACGCTGAGTGGACTCTTCCTCGAACCGATACGGATCCTTTCAAATTCATGCCGCCTAGTGACAGAACCAATTCGTTTCCACCCGTACCGCCTGTTTCCGGAGCATCCACTACTGTCACTGTCCCTGGCACGGAGCATCCCCTTCCGTCCAACCAAGCCGAGGATCTAATCAATGAGATTGAGAACGCGCCCGAACATTTCGATACCGGTGCCCGCGAAGAGACGAATCATGATGCGACTGGACTTGACGATGGATTCGGCGACGAAGAAACCCGCGACGATGAACAACACTACGTTGGCCGCGATGCGACTTTCACCGAAGGAGAGAATCTTGGTTCGCGGTACGAAGAAGGAGTCCCGTTGATTCCCCACGCCGAAACAAACGGTGGGAGCTCGCAACCCTCGCAGATTCTGGCCGGCTTCGAGGAGGGGGCAACCGGCGACGACGATTTCTTCAGTCAGGTCCAGAGCTCCGGCAACGACGACTTCCCAGACTTTGCCGGGAACCAGCCATTGGAGCGCAAGTCTACGATCCAAGTCATGGGTGACATGGACACAACTACACTGTCCAAAGTCGACATGTTAGGAGAGATGCTTGAAGAGGACGAGGGCGAGGCGCAGGGCGACAACGGCAATAAGGACGAGAAGAAGAACAATAACGACGAGAAGGATGCGGCAGCCGAGGCCCAGCCAACGGACACAACGGATGGTCAGGAGGCAACTGCAGAGTTTTCACAGCTTGAGGATACAGAAGCGAAGCCAACGGATGATCTCGCCGCTAAGTGGGAAGAAGCTTTTGCGGACGATGATGGTGAGGACTTTCTGCTCGACGACACAAACGACGAGTCCAGGCCAGTAGATCCCTCTGCATTCTTTGGAAGCGACGACGAAGGCTTTCTTGAGGACGACGATGAACCTCAACCTCCTCATGCTCTCCCCGCGGCGTCCTCTCAGGTCCAGCCCGCCAGCCAGCAGGGACGATACACGCCTGCTGCCGTACCTCAGCAAGCTGTCTCGTCTCCTTACGCTCCAAGCACGCAAGCATTATCATCCCCATACCAACCCCAAGCGCCAGCTACATCATTTGCGCCCGTGGCTCCATACGGCGCTCAGCGCACACAGTCAGCTGCTCCTCATGCCGTTCAACAGACGCGTCCTGAGCCTCCAAAGGCACAGAGTTTCGCTGCCCAATCCAAAGGCGGCTACACATCTCCGTATGATCTTCCTATGGAAGTGGTTGTTCCAAAGAAAAGGGCCAGCTTGCAGCAGCTCCCTCGAAAACCTCCGACTGGGCCGGCACTAGCTCCTCCGAGAAGCTCCAGCATGAAGGCTCATACACCCTCGCCACCGCCGGGAGCTGCTCTTTCTAGTACACCTCCCGCAAGGCTGAGCCAATCTGTACAGCCTCCTCTGGCAGGAAATAAAGGGGCTCCGACTCTTCGAAACAAGGACAGCTTCTTTGAGGAGCTGCCTGTGGCTTCCAAGCCTCGGTCTGCTTCGCGCCAGAGCTATCGTGTTTCATCGCCTTCTCTGGCTGGCCCTCCCGAGCCTCTCCAGCCCCCAGCGCAAGCTCAACTTGCTCCGTCGCCTTTGTCGCCGCCCATGCTCTCGCCCCCCGGTATGTCCCGCTCGGCATCCGGGGGTATACCGGAATTGGTGTCTGGCGAGCGCGTCAACCCCTATGCCCCTCAATCGGCACAGCAGCAAGTCCCTGGCATTCCGAGCAACGCCAGGTACTCGCCTGCCCCTCCATCAGTGCCGGCGACCAATGGAGCCAGTCGTCCGACCTCTTCAAGCAGATACTCGCCAGCGCCGACAGGCGCAAGACCTCCCGTGCCCGCTTTCCACTCAGCTACTGCGTCTCCTACTGTCTTGCCGCACTTGCCCAGGACATCCAGCCCCCTGGCTCACTTTGAGGTCTCGCGCGAGGCGCCGGCAAACAATGGCGACCATGCTCAACTTGATCGTAGGTCCAGCTACAGTCTTGAACCTCGCCGAGTGCCATCGCTCCCGACGACGCGCGAGGTCGAGGAAGAGTACGAGCCCAAGTCTTCGCAGCCAAGTCAATCTGCCAATGGCGTCCCTGCGGAACCTCGCCACATTCCCGCGCCACCGGGGGCAGCAAGGCAGACGCCCCCGCCGTCCTATGCCCCTCCTATGAGCTCGACTTTGTCTCCCCCCAAGAGGTCAACCTCTGGCTACCTACCGCAAGCCGCCCTCCACGATTCGCCGCCAGCAGACAACAGGTTTGCACCACCCCAAAGGTCCTACACGCAGTCGCCGGCATCCTCCCATGAGGCTCGCCCGTCGTCTCAACCCGTGCCTCGGCCAGCTTCAGTCCAAGGCCCAACATCGCCTCGCGCAGCGCGAGCGTTTCAGTCGGCGCAGGCTTCTGTGCCCCGCCCTCGTGGATCATCTCAGAGTCTGAACTTGGTTGCGCCGACCGATGGCCGCGAAAACGACCCCCTCCAACGATGGAAAGGCGCACCAATCATCTCGTGGGGTGTTGGCGGAACCATCATCACCTCTTTCCCCAAGAATGTGCCGCGTTACAGCATGGGCTCGACAGCTCCGATGATCATCCGCAGCCCGGGGGGAGTCCACGTGAAACATATCAAGGACATCCAGCCGCTCGAAGAGAGACTGGCAAAGTTTCCAGGACCTCTGCGTGGAAAATCAAAGAAAAAAGAAACAGTGGCCTGGCTGACTGCGGGCATAGAAACTCTTGAGAAAGAGCTGCCCGACGTTTCCTTCCAAACCCAATTGTCCCACGAGCACAAGCGTATCATTGAAAGGGTCCTGCTGTGGAAAATACTCAGAGTCTTTGTCGAACACGATGGCGTCTTGGAAGGCAATGCCGCGGTTGACAAGGCCGTCAGAGATGTGCTGGCTCCTGGCCTCGGCACCGATGAGGCCAAAGGCGCAACAACAACAACAACAACAACAACAACAGGCTACGATGCTGGTGTCAGCGGTGTCGATGCACTCCAAGAGTCTTCTTCGACTCGGATGAAGGCTGATGCCGTGGATTCTTCTGTGATGGATCAGATTCGAAGACACTTGCTCGTTGGTGACCGCGAAAAGGCGGTTTGGGTTGCAGCCGACAAACGACTCTGGGGACACGCTATGTTGATCTCCAACACTGTGTCCTTGGATCTGTACAAACAAGTGGCACAGGAATTTATCAGAAAAGAGGTCAACTATCCTGGACACAACAACGAGTCCGTCGCTGCGCTGTACAAGGTGCTCTCTGGGAACCATAACGACTGCGTAGATGAACTGGTGCCCGCCCACGCCCGCGCTGGTTTCCAGCTTGTCAACACAACCTCCTCGTCTGCCGGGCCGACGAAGGATGCAACCGAAGGGCTCGACAAATGGCGCGAGACCCTGGGATTAGTCTTGAGCAACAGAAGCCACGAGGATGTTCTTGCGCTGAATGCCCTGGGCAATTTGTTGTCCTCTTACGGACGAGCCGAAGCTGCACATATTTGCTTCCTCTTTGCTAGGAAAACCACCGTCTTTGGAGGTATGGACGATGCAGCCTCCAACTTCGTGCTTGTCGGAGCAGATCACAAGACTCAGGGTGAGCAGTTCGCAAAAGAAATCGAGGCTCTGCTGTTGAGCGAAGTTTACGAGTATGGCCTGTCACTGGCGGGTGGTTCAACATTGTCCGCCGGCGTGCCGCACTTGGCTGCATACAAGCTCCAGCATGCCATGACACTGGCCGAGTACGGCCTCCGTGACAAAGCGTTGCAGTACTGCGAGGCGCTTGCTACGTCCATCAACGCGCAGACCAAAAGATCGCCTTACCATCATCCCATCCTGGAGACAGCTGTAGAGAATCTCAGGACAAGACTCAAGCAGGCGCCCAAGGAAGAATCATCATCTTGGATCACTAAACCAAGCATGAACAAGGTCTCAGATACGGTCTGGAGCCGCTTCAATAAATTTGTTGCTGGCGACGAGAATGATGGCTCTGCCGCAGGGGCATCCGCGGAGGGCGGCGTGGAATCCGGACCGTTTGCTCGATTGGCAGGAGGCACGCCGACCATCAGTCGATCGCCGTCTGTGTCGAACTTTGAACCCATCTATGGAGCCGGTGCCCCGAGTTTCCCTGTCGGCTCCCCTCCTGCTGCGGTTCCGCTACCAGTGACAAGGGCCGCGTCCCGATATGCGCCTGCCGCATCTCAAACGCCGGCGCTTTCCAGCTCTTATGAGCCCGGCTCCGGATACACACCGGGCCCAGCCTCAGTCGGACGGTCATCCAACGAGTACTCCCGCAGTGCATACGAACCTCGAACGTCGATGGATTCACAGCCTGGCCACGCAAACGGCGGACACATCCCTCAAACAGCCGCAGCGTCGTCGCAGGGCTACACGCCACTTGGCTACGGCAACGGCCACGATACTATTGCTTCCGCTCAGACACAACCGGGCGCATCTACCATGTCTCCCACCATACAGTCGCCGACAAAGTCGACGTACCAGGGATATCAGCCCTATGACGCAAGCCAGACTTCTGCTGTCGCGGTAGCGGAATCCCGTCCCCAGGAGGCGACAGAGAACAACCAGCAGCCAAACCCGGCTAGCTCAGGCTACCAGCCACCTTCATACGGATATGAGCCGCCGTCCTTGACACCCAATGACGAAACGGAGACACACGCTGGGGAATCCAGCGGCGCTGGCGGCTACGAGCCCTCCACCTATCAGCCCTACGGCTACGAGCCACCCTCGTATAACCCCGAACCTGGCAATGACGACGAAGCCACGGAGCATAAGCCTAAGCCAAAAAGCTTCATGGACGACGATGACGATGACGATATTCCCGCTCTCAAAGCGCTCAAATCCCAGGACAAGAGTAAATTGGACAAGGACAAGGAGAATGAGGAAATGTTTAAGAAGGCGGCGGAGGAAGACGGTAAGCATCAAAAACGCACAACGGAGGCGCAGATTCGCTAACACTAGACACAGCCAAGCGAGCAGCAGCAGCTCAGCAACAGCAAAAGAAGGGATGGGGCTTCACCAGCTGGTTCGGCGGCAAGAAGGAAGCCAGCCCCGACCCTCAGCAGGGCAACAAACCTGTCAAGGCCAACCTGGGTGAATCTAGCAGCTTTGTTTACGACCCCGACCTCAAGCGCTGGGTAAACAAGAAGGGTGGCGCGGATGCCACCCCGGCGAAGACGGCGACGCCGCCGCCGCCGAAGGGGGCACCGAGATCCAACGCGGGAACGCCGCCGCCACCCCGCACCATGACACCGCCGATGGGTCGGGCAAGCGCGCCGCCCGGAGGCCCGCCGGGCCCGGCACTAGGCAATGCGCCATCCCAGGAGAGCCTCAGTGTGCCTCCAGGAGCGTCGCGGCCGTCAAGCTTGATACGATCGGTGTCGAGTACAAGCACCGGTGGGCCTCTCGCCGGGCCCCCGAGCCGGCCAGCAACAAGTATGAGCAATGCCAGCAGCATCGATGACTTGATCAGTGCGGCAGGCCCGCGCAAGCCGGGAGCCAAGAAAGCGAAAAAGGGCGGTCGATACGTCGATGTCATGGCCAAGTAGGCGACTACATGAGAGAATTTGCGATTTCCAAATGCACAAGCACGCGTGGCTAAGCTGGTGGAACGAACCAGCAGCAGATGTTGTAACATAGATCTTCTAAGTAAAAGCATTGTAATAGTGGATCGGCGCATTTGATGCAGAAAGGGAACGATCGGCCATGTTGTATTTTATATATATATAACGTACCCGCATAGCAAGTCGCCTATCAGGGCAAGTCGCCCACTTTTCCAACTTTCTATCTCTTTCACCTTTATATATCTTTCCCTCTACGTATAAATATACAATCTACCTTAATTAAAAGTTGTATTATCCTTACTATTTAGGCTCTTAAAAAAGACCTAAAAATATCTATATAAACAGCTGCCTCTACCTTTAAGGTCTCTTAAATAACGCTATATAACTAATACGCTAGACGTATTATATAGAGTAAAAGATAACTAAATTTAATAAAGTTAACTATACCTAAAGAGGAGGTAATTCTTAAATAAGTTATTAATCTAATTAATTAAGGGTTCCCTCTATAATAAGAAGATATATAAGAAATAGCTAACTAACTTCTAAATTTATATAATAGGATATATATAAGACCCTAATAGGTAGAGAACTTTATATAATATATCTCTAAATTAAAAATATAATTTTAATATTAAATTAACTATTAGAGGGCTTTAGCTAAGGATCCTATAATTATATAAGGTTAGTTTATACTTATATAAAACATAATTCTAAAGTATAGAATACTAGATTATAATATCTATAACTTTAATAAAACTAGTTTTCTAATAAGAATACTATTATATATAAAGGTTATTATAATATCTAACTATAAGGGAAGGCTTTATATAAAGCAGCCTAGTAATTATAAATAGGTTTTTATTATTTAGGGTGTATATATAGATAGCTAGGTGCTACCTCTATATATTATTATAAAAGGTAAATATTACCTCTCCTCTTAGTATACTAACTACTAATTTCTAGCTATATAGCGTATCTATCTAAGTAAAAATAGATAGATAATAAATAATATTAGCCTAAATTAGCTAAAGCACTTTAATTAGTATATAAAGACTTATATAAAAGGCTTTTATTACCTCTTAATCCTTAATAGTTATAATAGCTATAAATTAACTAACTTTAATAAATACTATAAGAAATAAAGTATTATTACTTTTTATATACCTCCCTATTTATTATATAAGCTTTAGCCTCTTAATATTAGGTATTTTAGCCTATTAAAGTACTTATATAGTAAGGAAATTAAGAAGATAATATAAATATAGATTTTATATATTACTAAGAATAACTTTTTTCCTACTTTTAAAGTAGTATTCTTTACCTTAATAAGTAAAAATAACATATAAGCTAGTTTTTAATAAGTAGGCCTTATACCTTTTAACCCTAAAGTAGTTCTTTCTTACTTAAATTTTAAGCTAAAGATACTAACACTATTAAACTTACAGCTAAGCAGCTAAGGCTCCTAAGACCTAAAGACACTAACTACAGCAGTAGAGGGCGTATAAAGTGCTACCTCCCTTAAAAAAAAGATCTAAGTATATTAAGGTAGCTTACTAATACTAATATATAAAGTAATTAACTTCTAGGCTAAAGGTATTAGTAAGTTAGCCTATAGGCTTACTATTATTAAGGCTAAGAACTATAAGCTTTATATAGGGATAGAGGTACTAAGTAAGCGCTAAAAGGTAAAAAAGACCTAACTACATCTTAGAGGGTTACTTAATACTACTAAAGTAGAGGCACTATAGGGAGAAAAGGATATAGTTAATACTAGAGGGGAAAATAACTATTAGAAGGAGGGTTATATAGAAGGTGTTAAACTATATACGTAATAATATTATTAGGCTAAAGGCCTATACCTTAGGGTGCTAATTATGTAATATAACTTACTTAATTCTTCTATATAGGTCTATAGAGGTCTAACCTTAAAAGGTATAGGCTGTAGCTTTACTAAGCTATAAGCTACAGTTAGTAGTATATCTATAAGATCTATAGATCTTATAGGCGTTATATATTATCTACCCCCCCCCTAAAAAAAAAACTTCTTAACTATTCTTAGTTACTAATTTCTATTTCTATAATACCTTTATATGTTTATTTTTATTTCTACCTATAATATCCTTATATATCTATTATCCTACTATTATCTAGTTTTCCTCTATCTTATTAGAATCTAGTTAGTAATATCTACACTAGTAGATAGTGTAACATCTTATATTTATCTAGTATAGTCTACATTATAAAGAGAAATCTATAGTAGTATAGTAGCTTTACTTATTATCTAGTAGAATTATAGTTAACTTAATCTTAGGATTACTTTAGGATATAGCAAACTATCTTTCTTTATTTCTAGTAATAGTGTGTTCTAATATTTCTACTAAAGAGGTTTCTTATCTTACTGTATTTATTATAATGCTATATAGGTAGGATCTAGGTTCCCTTAATTTCTACTGCTACAGTTATTAATAATTAGTAGTCCCTAATATATTCCTTATAGTCTCTAGCTTTTATAGTTTACTTATAGATAAAGTATTTCTATTTTGTCTATAGGTGTTAATTTTATATATAGTTATATTACTTTATTAGTTTTCTCTGCTTTAGGTAATTACATTTTATGTTAATATACTAATATATATTTACTTTAAGCCTATTTTTATATTCTACCTAAATGCTTCTTTAGTTTTATCTATTATATTCTTTATTAAGATAGATCTAAATACTACTAAGGTAATAGTAGTAGTTATAGTTATATTTAAGGATAGTATATCTATAGTGCACTTTAAGGTAAGTAATCTAGTCCTTTAATATACTAATATTACTTTTTAGGTAGCAGTAGAGTGTTATTTCCTTACTGTTAACTATATCTTTAATATCTTATATAGAAATTATTATTTAGTTCTTTCTAGCTTCTTTATTATGTCTGCTGTTAGGGATATCTATAATATCTACCCTAAGTATTACTTCCCCTACGCTTATGTTTATAGCGTTTTCCTAGGATTTAGTCTAGTGTCTCTTTATAATTTTAAGCGCCTTATTAATTTTAGTAATTTTCTGTTTATCTATATTAGTTTTTATTATCTCCTAAGCTTAATGTAGAGTGCCTCTTATTTTAGCCTTTATATCTAGAGCTTTTTTAAAGCTTTTAAGCTGTAGGTATATAAGTAGTAGCTCCTAATATAGGATTAGGTTATAGTTTTAATTTAAGTCTTATAGGAAATCTAGTATATACGTTTTAAGATATTTAGTTTATAATTCCTATAGGTAATAATATAAGATATTCTCCTTAGTGTTATAATATTTATAGTAGTAGTATTTATCTATATGCTTATTATTTATATATATCTAGAAATTATTTATTACTATGCTGCAGTCTAGAACTATATAGGTTAGATAGTCCTTAGGTTTTAGTTCTAAGATTTAATCTTATCTTAAATTATTAAGATAGTTCTATTTCTAATAAATAGTAAGTGCTTATTAATCTATATACAGCAGGCTGTCTTCTAGGTAAAATTTATATACTACATTAGTATCTATAGTATACTTATTAAAAGCCTCTACGTCTAAGATTAGTTATCTATTAATTTTTAATTCCCTATGCTTTTCTGTTTAGTAGTAAATATATTCTTATAGGTCTAGGTTTTATAGTGCTAACTTATAGCATTCTTAGTATATATTAGTTCTTTAGTTTTTAAGATTAATTAGTATAAAATTATAATCTGCTTTATATTACTTTAGGCTGTTTTAGCTAGTATCTGCTTCTAATTCTAATTTCTATCCTAATTTAATATATTTAGTATCTATATCTCTCTGCCTCTTTTTTGTCTTTTAAAGCTAATATTAATACTATTATTTATGTTCTTCTGCTATTAACTCTATATAGTAGATACTACTTCTTAGTACTACCTTTAGGAGAAGTTCTACCTTATTATCCTAGTCTCTAGATTTATAGTAGTACCTATATTTAATTTTGTCTTAGGATCTATACTAGGTGTAAAAATCTACTTACTATTTACTATATACTACATCCTTAAACACACTAAGTTCCTATTTGTAATTTATCTACTAATACTATATAATAGCGTTAATCTACTCTACCTACTAGTTACATACTAGGTATTTATATAGTTTAGGTAGGGTTATTATAGTCCCTTATATAGTCTGTATTCTCTATTAGTATTATAGTAAGCTAGCCTACCTACCTATAATAGATAGTATATATATTCTAAAGCTATATTTAGCTACCTACTAGTATACCTAAAGTTAATTAATAGTATTAAAGCCTTCTTTAAAATTACATAAAGTGTATATAATATTAACTTAGTTAGTTTTATTAATAATAAGTAGCCCTATTTTACTATTAAGGCGCTTTAGTACTACTAACTAATAAATTTTACCTTACATAAGTAATATAATTAGATACTCCTATTTCTTATTTTAGTCTTATCTTAACTTATTCTTATAGATACACTATTAGTTTAGTGTTATAATAGCTTTACCTCCTTTAATAAGTAGAACTAGTTAGCATTTATATACCTTAACGTTAGTAACTCCTAAGATGTAGTGTATCTTCTTACCTTAGTATCTTAGTTTCTTTATATAAGCGTCCTTAAATTTTCACATAGGTTTATACTCTATATCTTTTAATAAGGTAATTTCTATATTAATGTAGGAGTTAATATCTAGGTAGCCTAATAGTATCTCCTCTAGAAATTTCTACCTAAGAGCTAGTGCTACCTTTTTGCTTATATTAATTTTAATATAGGCTCTAATTATAATAATAGATAATAATTCTGTTTTATTATTATTAATAGGTTAGTAGTATATATTATTATAGATAGTTAAGGCGCTTTAGTTCTTAGTAGTGTAGTCTTTTAGTTTTTAACTAATATCTACTACTAGGGCTATAAGTCTTATATATAGAATTCCTTCTATAGAATTATTAATAAGTTATACTATAGTTATTATATACTTATAGATATAGTATTATCTATTATATTTATTTTTAAATTACTTATTCTTATAAGCGTTATCTATTATTATAATAGTTTCTTCTATTTATAGGCTTCTTTATAGTTTATATTAATATATTCCTAATACTATAAAGGCTATATTTAGAAGTAAAAACTAGTAATATAGTTAATAGTAATAGTAATAGTAAGACTTAAAGTTATTAGTTACATAAGCAGAAAGTAAATAAAAAGAAAAAATAAGAATAAAAAGTCTTAAGTAAGAATAAGAGTAAGTAGATATTTTATAGAGGTTATAGAGTAAGAGCAGCCTTTTGTAGACTTAGAGAAGGAGCTAGTCTTATCTATTACTACTTTAGTTACTCTTTCCCTTATTATATTATTACTATTAAAAAGGTGTAGTAAAGTAGGATAGCTAGAGCAGTAAGGTAACTAAGAACAATTACTATAGCCTACTAAAGCTAACATAAGATACCTCTTAATTAGCGTAAGTAAACTATCTTAATTAAGGCTGTAAAGGCTCTAATTAGGACTTACTCCTATAACTAATTAAGAGAGAAACTCCTATATATCTTATATAACTACAGTTAAAGGTAAATTATAATAAAAGGCTTTAGGTTAATCTAAAGGATCTATCTCTAAATTAAAGAAAAAAATTAGTTATATGTTTATAATCTTCCTAATTAAAAGTAAGCAGCTAAGATCTAATATCTATCTCTAATTAAGACTCTTAGTTATGTAATTAGGAACTAAAGAAATCTAGCACTAATAGGCACCCTATTGTAATTATCCCTTAGTTTCTTATCTTCTCTCTAAAAGGAAGAAACTACCTAAAACGCCTAATTAGTGCTAAAGAAAGAAATATCTAGTATACAGTCTACTGTAATTAAGCCTTATCCTTCNATCTTACCTATCTTATTTACCTTAGCTATCCTTATAGTATACTTTTATTTCTATATATTTCTTATATTATTATAAGCCTATCTACTCTAATTCTAACCTCTACTTAGTAGAAGCTAAGGCGTATAAGGAGGAGTTAAAAATACAGCCTTATTAATTAAATTATTATATTAGTTAACCTAATCCTCTTTAGAACACTTATTAATCTGTAAGCTTCCTAGGTTAGTATATTACTTAAGGAGCTTCTTATACTAGAGAGCGTAGGACTAGTAATTACGTTTGTTATTAAGCTACTAGTTAAGTTTAGTCTAAGAAAGTGTAATTTAGACCTTCTCCTAATAAGGCTAGATATTAGCAGGTAGTAGGGAATACTTAGATTAAGATAGAGGTCCCTCTATATCTATATTATCTGTTTCTATATTATCTGTTTCTATATTATTTATATCTATATTATTAAGATCTATAAAGTCTCCTTTAGGTAAATCCTCTATTATTATGTTTAAAAGAGACTTAGTAAGTCTTATTTATAGGGTACTAGTAATAGTTAGAGGAAAGGCGCTTAGAGTTTATTTATAATTATAGAACTATTAGTTAATTAGAGGAAGTTAGTAGCTTAGAGGAATAAGAAGGGTATTAATTAGAACTATTATAGCTAGAGTTATAAGTAACTAAGACTAGTAATCTACACTCTTAGCAGTAAGTAGAAGGAGGGTACCCTATATTATTAATTAAGTAATACATTAGGATCTAGGTTTAAGTAGCATTAATAGTAGCTTTACTAAAGTAATTAGTAGAGGTAGTAATAGAAGCTTAGTCTTTAAAGGAGTCTAAGGTCTAATCTTACTAACTCTTTTACGCTTAGAGTTAGTTACTATAAGGTCTAAGCCTAAGTTATTACTAGAAGGGGCCTTAGAGGTAGATTACTATTAGTATTTCTTATAAAACTGTTTTTAGGTTTCTTTAAAAGATAGGTAGGGGATATCTCTTATAGCGTTATAAAGGTAAGATCCTTTATACTAAAACTTATAGCTAATCTAGTAGATCTAGGTAGTATATAACTTATTACTAAAGGTTTATTTAGAAGTAAAAAAAGTGTCTCTCTAGATTAGGTTCTTAGTAAGGTATATAAGACTGTATTAGACAGCTATTTAGAACTACTTAAGAATATAAAGACTACACTCCTAGCTGCTAGGCTGCTAGACTAAGTTAATAATATAGGCAGATATATTAATTAGGTTCTTAACGTAGAATAGAGTATTAATATTACAGTAAAAGGTCTTTAATACTAGGATGTTATTAATAAAGAGAGCTTCTAATTAGCTACTAGACTAGAGAGGATTATACTAGTATATTATACTATCTCTCTAATTAATAATTATACCTATAAAGTATCTAAGGTTATTAGCAAAAAGAGGAAAAAGAATAAGATATACTAAAGTCCTAATTATATAAAGGGTTTTATAAGCCTAAGGAAGAAAGATAGGATTAGTATTTTAACTAATATTACTTTACTAGCTAATTACGATAACTATAATATTACAAACTAAAGAAAAATTATAAACTATAATTTAGAGGGTATCTTTAATCTTATCTCTTATAATTTAGTCTTTTTAAAGTAAGTATCCTTATAGGTTATAATAGTTAAAGAGGATACTCTACACCTTCTTATAGGTCTATTCTTCCTATAGATAATTACTATTAATATGTTTAAAAGCCTTAGGTTACTACTAAAGAAAGGTATTAATGTCTTCCTACTAAAGCTAGTTAGGAAAATAGAGGTTAATCTTAGTAGGAATTATATAGTTAAAGTTTATTTAATAAGTAATCTCCCTATAGTAAGGCTAGGTTTATTAGGAGAATTAAGAGTTTACATAAGAGTTAAGAAACTAAGATTTATAAGTAGTAGTAACTTATCTAGTAGGTGTAAGGAGGTAATTAATAATTTAGTTATTAGCTTAGTTACTACGTTAGTACTTAAGGGTTAAGTTATAGTCTTAGTAGGTAAAGAAGTTCTATATCTTCATAGCAGAAAGAGTAAGGCTTAGGATAAGAGGGGAAAAGGAGAAAGCAGAAGTTAATATTATAAAGGTTAATTAGGAAGTTACATAAGAGGGAAATTATATATCTAGAAGGAAGAAGTATATCTAAAGAAAGGGAAGTGTATATATATATATAGAAGTAGTACGCTAGAACTAGTGTTAAAATCGTTAATAGGTTATTATTAGTAAAGAAGAAAAGAAAGGTTAGAAGGGTAGAAAAGAATAAGGGTTTTATACTACCTAGGATAAGGGATTTATTTAAGGAAGGGTAGAAGTAATTCTTAAGGTAATTAGAAGGTATAAAAGCAGTAAATTACTTCTTTTATTCTTTTAGCTAAAGTTAAAGTAAGGTTATTATAAATTATACCTTTTGTTAAGCAGCCTTAATTATAATGCTTCTACTGTAGTATCTTCCTTCCTTTAGTAACTTAAAAGGTATAAAAGGGGCCTATTTTCCCTAATCCTCCTCTTTTAATCTTCCCTCCTTTATACTTTTCTATCTATTTAGACCTAAACAAACTAAATAACTTTTACCTTCCCTAAACTAAAGTAAACCTAATCTTAATTACTATAAATACTTCTAATAAGATTAATTAGTATTATATACATTAGGACACTAGTTATAAAATTAAGCTGTAGTAGTTCTCCTTAATGCTACCTATAAAGACAGAGGTAATAAGTCTCTAGGGTTATAAACTCTAAAAGGTTAATAACTACTACTTAAACGTAAGTCTTTCTTATCTAATCTAGTTATTAGAAAACGCTAATTAATATTTCTAGCTAGATCCTTAAAGTAACTATATAGGCTAGTCTTTCTTCTCTAGCTAGTTTTCTATACTTAGAGCTTAAGATCCTTAATCCTTATAAAGCAAATAAGAAAATATAATAGCTTAGCAGCTTATTTTAGTTAAACATTCTAAATTAGACTGTTATCTATAGGATCCTAAGTAACTATAAGCTAAGTAATAACTTTTCTTAGTTTACCTATTATATATTTATTAATAATAATATTACTAGTTATTTTAGTCTCTTTACTTAGCGTCTTACTTCCTAGACTCCTATAGTTAATTCTTTACTAATTTAAGCCTATAGTGTTTAGAATAAGGTTACTTATAATTATTATACTTATAACTTTTAGAAACACTATAGTAGTAAATTAAAGAAAGTAAGAAGTATAACTCCCTACTTTAAGTATGTTTTCCTTCTTAGTAAGTTTTATAATTAATATGCTAACTATATATACTCTAAGAGAGAGTGTAACTTTAAATTATCCTCTAAATATTAGGAAAACAGCAGTAATCTAGGTGTTAATCCTAATAAGATAGGCTCTCTACAGTATAAGTAAAAGATAAGTAGAGATAGGGTTCTATTATTAATTCCTTAGATAATTAAGATTAAATTCCTAAAGTACTATATACTTAGTAACTATATTAAAGAGGCTTATAAGCAGAAGGCTAGTATATACTATAATTAGTATACTAAGGCTTCTTATATCTTAGATAATAATAAATAGATAGTATTTAAGACTGTTTAAGAATGTAACTTATTAGATTAGAAGCTTAAAATTATAATATTAGAGGAGGACTAAATTATAGTAGAAGCTTTTTAGGATTATAGTTAAAGGATAGAAATAGTAGTAGTAATCTTTAGGGTTAGGTAATAGGTTAAAGTAATTACAGTCTTTAAGTTAATTAAGAAAGGATAGTTCTTCTTATATATTATCTCCTTATATCTTTTGCTAGATTAAACAAAAGGGATAATTATAGTAAAAAAAGAACTAAATAAATAAGAAATATATCCCTATTATAAACATAAGGAAATAAAGTAAGGATTAGTTATATAAAGCAAACTATATAAGAATTAAGAGATAAAGAAAAATAAAAAGATTAGAAAGATATAGTATGCTATTATAAGGATGCTACTTATAACTAAGTCACCCTATAGATTAGATTATTAGGTTTATTCCTAAAGTTAAGGTTAGAAGCGTTAGTTAAATTATTAGAAATAAAGTCCTAATCTAGTAGTAAGTTATTATTTAGGAGTAAATCTATTAGATTAGTAGCAATCTTAGAGCAGAGATTAGATTTATTAGAAGAAACAAAAAGGCCTTTAGGACTCTTTATAAACTTCTTAAGTTAATTACTAGCATAAGTAGCTCTAGTAATAAGATTGCTAGAGAGGGTTTTAAGTTAAAACAAAGTGCTAGATAGGCTAATTAAGTAAATTTAGAAAGGTTTATTCTAGTAGTAGTTAAGCTTTCTAGTAGTAGATATATTAATTTTTTACTAGACGTTAAAAATAAAAACTAGATTACCTGTTTATAGTTAATCCTTATAAAGAGCATTTAAATAGGTAGTATTAAATTAATTATAAGTTTGCACTTAGTGTTAAGTAACTACATCTGCAGCCTATTATTAGTCTTTATCTAGTTATAAAAAGGCTTAGAGTTAGATTTAGGTCTCTTAGTCCTAAGTTATTAGTATGTCTTAGTTAAAAACTCTCTAAGTTACTATATAGTCCTTAATTAGAGTAATAATATATTATCTATAAATAAGGTAGAAAGGTATATAGCCTATAGATATATAGATAGTAGTATAGTTAGTAAAGAGAGTAGTTATAAGTATAAGCTAAATATCTTTAGCGCCTTAGTCTAACTAGATATAAAGAGTGTAGGTAATTAGTTAATAGCCTTTTTTAAGAAGTCTATTTATATAGGGATTATATATAGAGGTTACCTTACGTTATAAGGCGTAATATTAATTTAGCAGTATAATAGCACCTATATTCTTATATCCCCTATTAATAATTAGAGTGCTATAGATACTATATTAATAGATAATATCTTCCTAGATAAAATTTAGTTATTAGCTTAGTTACTACGTTAGTACTTAAGGGTTAAGTTATAGTCTTAGTAGGTAAAGAAGTTCTATATCTTTATAGCAGAAAGGGTAGGGCTTAGGATAAAAGGGGAAGAGAAGGAAGTAGAAGTTAATATTATAAAGGTTAATTAGGAAGTTATGTAGGGGGGAAATTATATATCTAAAAGGAAGAAGTATATCTAAAGAAAGGAAGTATATATATATATATAGAAGTAGTATGCTAGAACTAGTGTTAAAGTTATTAATAGGTTGTTATTAGTAAAGAAAAAAAGAAAGGTTAGAAGGGTAGAAAAGGATAAGGGTTTTATACTACCTAGGATAAGGGATTTGTTTAAGGAAGGGTAGAAGTAATCCTTAAGGTAATTAGAAGGCGTAAAAGTAGTAAATTACTCTTTTTATTCTTTTAGCTAAAGTTAAAGTAAGGTTATTATAAATTATACCTTTTATTAAGAAGCCTTAATTATAACGTTTCTACTGCAGCACCTTCCTTCTTTTAGTAACTTAAAGGGTATAAAGGGGCCTATTTTCCTTAATCCTCCTTTTTTAATCTCTCCCTCCTTTATACTTTTCTATCTATTTAGAACTAAATAAATTAAATAACCCTTACCTCCCCTAAACTAAAGTAAACCTAATCTTAATTACTATAAATACTTCTAATAAGATTAACTAGTATTATATACACTAAGATATTAGTTATAAAATTAAGCTGTAGTAGTTCTTCTTAATACTACCTATAAAGATAGAGGTAATAAGTCTTTAGGGTTATAAACTCTAAAAGGTTAATAACTGCTGCTTAAATATAAGTCTTTCTTATCTAATTTAGTTATTAGAAAACGCTAATTAATGTTTCTAGCTAGATCCTTAAAGTAACTATATAGGTTAGTCTCCCTTCTCTAGCTAGCTTTCTGTACTTAGAGCTTAAGATCCTTAATCCTTATAAAGCAAATAAGAAAATATAATAGCTTAGCAGCTTATTTTAGTTAAACGTCTTAAATTAGACTATTATCTATAGGATCCTAAGTAACTATAAGCTAAGTAATAACTCTTCTTATTTTACCTATTATATATTTATTAATATTAATATTACTAGTTATTTTAGTCTCTTTACTTAGCGCCTTACTTCTTAGACTCCTATAGTTAATTCTTTACTAATTTAGGCCTATAGTGTTTAGAATAAAGTTACTTATAATTATTATACTTATAACTTTTAGAAACACTATAGTAGTAGATTAGAGAAAGTAAGAAGTATAACTTCCTACTTTAAGTGTGTTTCTCTTCCTAGTAAGTTTTATAATTAATATACTAACTGTATATACTTTAAGAGAGAGTGTAACTTTAAATTATCCTCTAAACATTAGGAAAACAGTAGCAATCTAGGTTTTAATCCTAATAAGATAGGCTCTCTGTAGTATAAGCAAAAGATAAGCAGAGATAGGGTTCTATTATTAATTCCTTAGATTATTAAGATTAAATTCCTAAAGCACTATATACTTAGTAACTATATTAAGGAGGCTTATAAGCAGAAGGCTAGTATATACTGTAACTAGTATACTAAGGCTTCTTATATCTTAGATAATAATAAATAAGTAGTATTTAAGACTATTTAAGAACGTAACTTATTAGATTAGAAGCTTAAGCTTATAATGTTAGAGAAGAACTAAATTATAGTAAGAGCTTTTTAGGATTGTAGTTAAGGGATAGAAATAGTAGTAGTAATCTTTAGAGTTAAGTAATAGGTTAAGGTAATTATAGTCTTTAAGTTAATTAAAAAAGGATAGTTCTTCTTATATCTTATCCCTTTATGTCTTTTGCTAGACTATATAAAAAGGATAATTATAGTAAAAGAAGAACTAAATAATTAAGAAATATATCTCTATTATAAACATAAGGAAATAAAGTAAGAATTAGTTATATAAAGCAAACTATATAGAAACTAAGAAACTATATAGAAACTAAAAGATAAATAAAATAAAAAATTAGAAAGGTATAGTATACTATTATAAGGATGTAACTTATAATTAAGTTACCCTATAGATTAGATTATTAGGTTTATCCCTAGAGTTAAGGTTAGAAGCGTTAGTTAAATTATTAGAAATAGAGTCTTAATCTAGTAGTAAGTTATTATTTAGGAGTAAATCTATTAGATTAGTAGCAATCTTAAAGTAGAGATTAGATTTATTAGGAGAAATAAAAAGGCCTTTAGGACTCTTTATAAACTTCTTAAGTTAATTACTAGCATAAGTAGCTCTAGTAATAAGATTACTAGAGAGGGTTTTAAGTTAGAATAAAGTGCTAAATAGGCTAATTAAGTAAATTTAAAAGGGTTTATTTTAGTAGTAGTTAAGCTTCCTAGTAGTAAATATATTAATTTTTTGCTAAACGTTAAAAATAAGAACTAAATCTCCTGTTTGTAGTTAATCCTTATAGAGAGTATTTAAATAAGTAGTATTAAACTAATTATAAGTTTATACTTAGTGTTAAGTAACTACATCTGCAGCCTATTATTAGTCTTTATCTAGTTATAAAAAGGCTTAGAGTTAGATTTAGGTCTCTTAGTCCTAAGTTATTAGTGTGTCCTAGTTAAGAACTCTCTAAGTTACTATATAGTCCTTAATTAAGGTGATAGTATATTATCTATAAATAAGGTAGAAAGGTGTGTAGCTTATAGATATATAGATAGTAGTATAATTAGTAAAGAGGGTAGTTATAAGTATAGGCTAAATGTCTTTAGCGCCTTAATTAGACTAGATATAAAGAGTGTAGGTAATTAGCTAATAGCCTTTCTTAAGAAGTCTATTTATATAGGGATTATATATAGAGGTTACCTTACGTTAGGAGATATAATGTTAATTTAGCAGTGTAATAGCGCCTATATTCTTATATTCCCTATTAATAATTAAGGTGCTATAGATACTATATTAATAGATAATATCTTCCTAGATAAGTATAGCTACGTTTTTTAAAGTAGCTTAATATATAATATAGGCTTTAGGGTAACTAGTAAACTTATAATAGGCCTTAATAACTTTCTATTTACTAATATGTTAAACGTTAAGTAATACTTATGTAAACAGTTATAAGATTAGGGTAGTAGAGGTATGTAGATTATTAAATTGCCTTAATTACGCTTTTTAATAGGCCTTATATATTAAGATTAGTTTATAGATCTAGGTATATATACCTAGCTAGTAGAACTGTTCTGTAAGATAAAAATATATTACCTCTTATCTCTTATACCTTAATTTGTTATATACTTTATTAATAAGTTTGTTATAATAGCACTTATTATTAATAACTTAGGAGAGCTAAGGTTAAGTAGTTATTCCTTATTTAAAAAGAAGTCTATTATAGATAATAAACTACGTAGTAACTTATCTAAATTAGCAGTAGTAAGAGCGTAAGATTCCTAGTAGCTATTTAAGCGTAAAGAGGAAATATATAATCTGCTTTAAATATAGTAACTAATTCTTAGTAGGTAAGAGAAGATTAGCTAGAATATTAATTTAGCTAGACTAATTAGTAAAGTTATCTAGGTAGGTATAGGTAGTAAGAAAGAAATTATTAGCTATATATATTTAAAGGACCTTAACGTTAATAAAATCCTTAATATCCTCTTTTATATCTACCTTATATAGATTAGAAGGTCTAAGAGGCTTATATAAAAGCCTATTAGCAGTAGTATTCTTCTTCCTATTAATATACTTAATCTTAAAATTAAAAAGTCTAATCTAAGTAAGCTAGTATATTATTATTATAGAAGGTAAGTTATCTATAGCTTTATTAATTTAGGTAACTAAGACCCTTATGTTAGTCTTAAGGAGGAAGTTAATACTAAAAAGATAGTTATGTAGTTACTTAAGACTTATAAGAATACCTCTTATTTCTAACTTACCTAAATTATAGTTAAGTTCTATATTACACTAAATACTACTCTTAAATTAAGTAACAGTCTGTAGATTATTAAGGACCTAGCTAAGTGTATATCCCTAACCTCTAATACTTATATTAGTAGTAAGAATAATTTAGCTAGTATTAGGACTATAGTTAATTAGAATAAGAATAGGTGTAGAGGTAAGTGCCTACTTTAGAGTGTCTATAGCCTTAATCTAAGGAGGACCCTAGGAGAAAGGCTAATTCTTACTTAGGAGAGAGTATAATAGTAAGGCCTTCTCTAAGAAGTGTTTAACTTAAACCTTATAAAAGGTAATAATCCTAAGAAATAATTAGACGTCTAGAACATTTTTATATTTTTCCTATTTAAGAATCTTAAGAATCTTTACCTAATTAGGTTTCCTACCTTTAGTGCTATAAATATAACCTATAATTATAGTAGAAGTGTAACACTATTAAGATTTAGCCCTTAAAACTATATAGCTAGCTAATTTAATATTAAATAGGACTTAATTAATATTATATAAGTGCTTATAGATAAATTATTAGATACTAAGGTAGTTAGGAAGCTCCTTATTATTATACTAGGATTAAGAACCTTTAATAGTTATATTATTAATAAAGGCGTTATAGTATTCTAGAATTAGATTATAAAGAATCTTTATTATAATCTAATAAAACTAGGTAACTAAGTTTATACCTCCTATAGGAAGTATATAGTACTAATAGAGGCTAAGAGGGGTTAAAAAGGTTATTAGATTATAGCTTTTCTTATTAAGAGAGACCTAATCATAACTAGAGAAGAAATCTAAGAGGGAAATAAGCTAGTTAGTTATAAATTCTTCTAAAAAGGTATCTACATTAGGTAGTTACTAGGTATCTTAAAAGGTAATACTATTAACTTAAGTTACTAAATTAATTAGTTAGAGACTACTATCCTTTTTTATACCTAAGAACTATAGATTCTAGTAAGTAATATAACTCTTCTTAATAATACCTTATTAGATATATTATCTAATTATATTAAAGACCTATAGAAGGAGGGCTTTTAGAATTAGAATACCTTTAGCCTACTACGCCTTATATAGAATTATCTTAATAACCTATAGGGGTGTAATTATTATATTAAGCTGTCTGTATTTAGTAAAGTCCTAAGCTAAAGCCTTTTTCTAATTAAGAAGAATCTACTTAAGGAGGTCCTTCTCTTATAGAAGTAAGTAGTCTAAATCCTTAAGAATGCTATTAAGTTAGTTATATATTAGTCTTAATTAGGGTTTAATATCTAAGAACTTAGGTGTAATTAGGTTAGAATAAGGCCCTAATTAGTCCTAAAGCTTATCTTTAATGTTATTAACCTTTGTAAGCTTCTAGAGAGGGTCTCTATTTAGGCTTAATCTATTAGATAGTATATTATCTACTAGGTGTATTTTCTTATCTTTAGTCTTATATATTATCTTTTAATCTAACTTCTAGATATAGTAGGTAATAGCTTAGTTAGTTATCTTAAACTACTAGATTGCTTTCTTATAGTGCTTTATAATTTAGTAGGTTATAGTATATTCTTCTTATTAGGTAACTAGCTTTATAGCTAAATTAGAGGAAGTATTACTAGTAGTAGTAAGGTTATATTAATACTTCTAAGTATCTCCTTAAGTAATTATTATAATTCTTTAGATCTAGGCTGTATATAGGCTAATTATGTTCTTTACTATAACTATTATAATGTTATCTACTTAGTCCTAATTAAAAATAGTAGCTACTTACTTATTATTATCTAAGTTAAGGTCTAGGTAAAAGTTGTTAGTACTAGTAGTATTCCTAGTGTTACTACTAGTCTTTAGTTTCCTAAATTAAAAACCTCCTAGAGGTACTAATCTAGTTACAGTAAGATATCTATAACCTCTAAAGAGTTATTAGTCCTAATTACTCTAATAGAAACCCTAATCTAGGTATCTTTAGTATGTATTTAAGAACGTTAATTAAACTAGCGTAGAACTAATTAGATCCTATAGTTAAGATTAGTCACATAATGCAAAAAAGAAAAACAATAGCAGTTAGCCTAATATAAGCACTATGCCTTATTCTTATACTATTAACTTAGTAAGGTAGCTTGTTTAAGAACATATAGTACTATAGGGGTTAGTATAGTCTTAATACTAGATTAACTTACTAGAGATAGCTTTACTCTTAAGGTCTATACTACTAAGGTTAAGAACTCTTAACTATAGAGGTATTTAACCTTAAGAGGTAGGCTTATTAAGTATATATAGTCAGCTAGGATAGAATCTAGGATTCTCCTATTAACTATACCTATAACCTACTAAACCTATAGTTTAGATAAATTATCCTAAAACCTACTAAAGTAACTAAATTAAATCCTCCTTTCTAATCTTATTAAGTCTAATCTTATTAACTCCTTATCCTACTTAGTTATACCTACACTTAACCTAGATAACCCCTTTAAACTAGGCACCCCTCTTAATTATAACCCCTTAGAGGTTATAAAACAGTTTATAATAGCTTAGATAAGCTCTATTATTAAGCAGTATAGAGGGAACTCTCTATATAACATTATTACTATTAATAGTAGAATAGATAACTATATAGTAATTAATATTACTAGCATTAGATTAGTAATCTTACTTCTTAACAGCCTAGCAGCTAATACAGGCCTAGTTATTAGGGTAAGGTAGGCCCTACAGCAGCAGCTCTACTCTTTTATTAGCAGAATAGCCTAGAAGCAGGATAATATATCTAAAATTGCAATAATAAAGGAGCACTTAGGCTAGCTGCAGGCAGTAATCTACGCTATCTAGTAGGTGCAGTATAATTAAGGGACAGAAGTAGAGATTTTGCTAGAAGCTCTAAGGATACTATTAGTTAGAAACTTAATACAATAGTTATACTTAATACATATCACTAGACCCCTAGAAAATAAAACACGTTTACATAATGTATAGCCTAGAAGGGCCTTTAGTATATATAAGGGTAGTAATTAGGTTATTACTATACCTAAATAAAAGCTTAGTGTCTTAGATAAAAGGAAGTCTAAAGAGAAGTTAATTAAAGGTCTTATACTTATCCTTAATAAAGAAAGACGTTATAACCTTATACTTATTAATCTAGATATTAGTAAGGTAGAATCTATTAAAGAGCGTAGGATTATTATTCTTAAAGGTCCTTATCTTAAGCTAGGTGTAAGTATATAGAATCCCTACTAACTTAGCGTACTGTTTTAAAAGGATATTAACCTAGGCACTAATATTAAGGATTATAGAGATAGTAAAGCCTTTATTACTCTAATTAACACTTAATATCTAGACTTTAAGCTAGAGGTAAGCATTTAAGATAATAAAGGCTAGAATCCTAGTAGTAGGCTTAGACCCTTTAATACATCTAATTATTATAGAGGGTAAGGCTTTAGAAACTATACTATAGTTATAGTTATTAATTAGCTTCTTAATGTAAGCTTTTTACTAACTTATCTTAGTAATATTAACTAAGGACTTTAGCGCCTTAATTAGAACTCTATTAGTATTAGTATAGCCCTAATTATAAAGCATAGCCCCTATTATAGCGTTAAACTTTAGCTAGATCTTCCTTAAGATCCTAATAGGAAGTAATACTAAGGCGTCTAGTTTCTTCTTAGTAAGCCTTTAGGCCTCTTACTGCAGATTAAGCTTCCTAGGCTAGTTAGCAGTTATAATCTTAGTTATATTAAGTAGTATCTTAAGCTGCTAATTAGGGAACTCTTTAGGAGACATACTCTTTATATTATCTAACAGCTAAGGTTATTAAAGGATTATTTTCTTTAGGGTAGTTAGTAAAGGCAGCAGAGGTGTCTAATTAGTATCTCTTTTAGAGTTATTAAAGTTAATTTCTATAATATACTAGTTCTTATTTATAAATATAACTGTTTTTAGTTTAATTAGGGGTAGTAAGGTAGGCTTCTTTACGCTATAAGTTATCTTAGTATAGGAATTAGTAACTAGCAGTAGGTTCTTTTAGGGTTAACCTCTTATAATAGTATAGACGTTAGTGTAATCTTAGTTAGCTAGATCTAGGCGTACTATATATATATATTAGACTAAGGCTAAAGGAGTTAAGGAAGGTAAGGAAGGGGAAGATTACTAGGGGAGGCTAAGCTACTAATTAAGGATCTCTTAGATAAGCTACTTATAGTTATTATTAGAGGATATATTTATAATATAGGTAAGAAAGGTAACTTTATTAGCTATACTATATAATTAGCCCTTATTAATAACTACAAACAGTATCTTATTAAGAGGATTCTAACTATTACGTTTTCTATAGAACTAGCTTCCTCTAATTAGGATAATAAGGTAAGCGTTTTTATCTAGGGTGTACTAATTATAGTCTTAGATAATATAGTAGGAGTTAGAGTAGTAGTACTAATACTAATCTCTAAGGCCTATTACCTAAGGTTAATTAGGTACTATTATATTAACTTTAAAGATTCTAGCTAAACTGTATAGTTAAATAGTATTTTAGTAGATCTTTAACTTACTTATTCCTTAAGCTAGATCCTAATTAGTTATATTAGGAGCTAACTAGTTAATCTAGATGTTAACTGCAGGCTGCTAAGGTTACTAGCAGTTTAGATATTAGTAACTAAAGTTGCTTTAGGGTTATTAGGTAGTTAAGTAAGGAAGTAGGTTATCTACAGTCTAATTAGTAGTAAAAAGGGGGGAATACTCCTTCTTATATATAATAGTATTAAGAAGTCTAGCTTTAAAGATTATATACTTAGTTAATTAGATAAACGCTTTAAGGGTTATACTAATCTTATTAGTAGCCTTTTAGATAGTGTCTTTATAGAACTACTTATAGATTATCTTAATTAGGCTCTTATTAGAGATAGTATGTAAGTCCTATCTCTTAGCTTAGGCTATAATGTTATTAATTTTAGTAAAAAGCGCTTAGGTAGAACTTAGATTAGAGGTAGAGATTAAGGATCTTTTAGTAACCTTCTTAATTTACTTTTCCTTATTAAGGAATTAGTTAGCGTCTTACTAACTATACTCCTTTATAAGAAAGGCTTAGCCTTTAGACTAAGGTAGATGTCTAATTACATTCTTAACTAGAGTTTAATAATTACTATCTATAGTGTAGGTAGTAAGCTTACTTTTAAATTAGTTTAGAACTCTTAAGATCTTATATTAGTCCTTAAACTTCTTTAGGAACTTAATAATATTATCTCCCTTAAAGGTTATAGCTCTATCTTATCTAGGAAAGAGGATCTTATAGAAGTTTAGGTTCTCTACTAGGTTAGTTAAAGTAACTATAGGGGCTAAGCTCTAAGGAGTCTAAGCCTAGATATATATAGTAATTACCTTAAGGAGAATATTAATTAAGGCGTTAGCAGCTAGAATAGAACTAGAAGCTTATAGAGGGTTAACTAAGTCCTTTAAACTAAATACTTATCCTATCTAATTAGAAGAAGTTAGTCTACCTTTATTATTAGAGGATTTAGTTAGAATAGGCTTTTAGAATGTAGTAAAAGTAGGGCTAGTAGGTTATCTATTAATTAGGATAGTAGGAGCTAGAGGCTAGGAAAGGTCTCCCTATAGAAGAGAAGTGTAGTTATTACTTATTTTAGTAATTAGATATTAGTTATTAAGGTTATTAAGAATTCTAATAATAGTGTATTAGTTAAAGCTTTTTAGGTAAAGCCTTATAAATACAGAAGTAGCTCTTCCTAATAGCTAGAGTAAAGTTATAGTAGTAATTAGAGCTACCTTTATAATTAGAACTAGTCCTTACCTTATAAGTGTTAATAGTCCTAGCTAGAAGTGCTTATAGACCTACTCTAATATTAGCTAGAACTATTAGATCTATTAGTAAAGACTTATTATTACTTAATCTATAAATATCCTTAACCTAATAACTCTATAAGTCCTAATTAGACTAATATTAGGCCTCTAAATAGAGTAGCCTAAAGGAGGATAATCTACTTATATAATTAAATATATCCTCCTAAAGACTCTTAAGTCTTCTATAATAACTTAGTTCTTATATTTATAACCTATAGTGTTAGATATTAGTAATTTTAATGCTTATTACTTACCTTATTAATTAACTTATAGTTATTTCTACCTAATCTAGTAGGCTTATTACTTACTTCTTCTAATCTGCTATTATCTTAGTAGTATTTAGGGTCTACTATATTCCCTTATCTTTTTAAATAGATCTATTACTTATCTTATTATTACTTTTTTACTTAGTTACTATATTACTATATAATTAGGCTTCTGCTGCTTACTTTTAGCCCTAATTAGTTATCTCTTATCTTTAATTACTTAGTATCTATTACTTTTCTAGATTTCTAGAAGGGGAGACTATTAAAAAGGTGTAGTAAAGTAGGATAGCTAAAGCAGTAAGGTAACTAGGAATAATTACTATAACCTACTAAAGCTAATATAAGATACCTCTTAATTAACGTAAGTAAACTATCTTAATTAGGGCTATAAAGGCTCTAATTAGGACTTACTTCTATAACTAATTAAGAGAGAAGCTTCTATATGTCTTATGTAACTATAGTTAAAGGTAAATTATAATAAAAGGCTTTAGGTTAATCTAAAGGATCTGTCTCTAAATTAAAGGAAAAGAATTAGTTATGTCTGTTTGTTATCTTCCTAATTAGAAGTAAGCAGCTAAGGTCTAATATCTATCTCTAATTAAGACTCTTAGTTGCGTGATTAGGAACTAAAGAAATCTAGCACTAATAGGCACCCTATTGCAGTATTAGCGTCTTTAGCTTAAAATCTAAGTAAGAAAGAACTACTTTAGGGTTAAAAGGTATAAGGCCTGCTTATTCAAAACTAGCTTATATATTATTTTTACCTATTAAAGTAAAAAATGCTGCTTTAAAGGCAGGAAAAAAGTTATCCTTAGTAATATATAAAATCTGTATTTATATTATCTTCTTAATCTCCTTACTATATAAGTACTTTAATAGGCTAAAGCACCTAACATTAAGAGGTTAGAGCTTATATAATAAATAGGGAGGTATATAAAAAGTAATAATACTTTATTTCTTATAGTATTTATTAAAGTTAGTTAATTTATAGCTATTATAACTATTAAGGATTAAAAGGTAATAAGGGCCTTTTATATAAGTCCTTATACACTAATTAAAGTGCTTTAGCTAATCTAAGCTAATATTATTTATTATCTATCTATTTTTGCTTAGATAGATACACTATATAGCTAGGAATTAGTAGTTAGTATACTAGGATAAGAGATAATATTTACCTTTTATAATAACGTATAGAGGCAGCACCTAGCTATCTGTATATACACCCTAAATAATAGAAACCTATTTATAATTACTAGGCTGCTTTATATAAGGCCTTCCCTTATAGTTAGATATTATAATAACTTTTATATATAATAGTATTCCTATTAGGAAACTAGTCTTATTAAAGTTATAGATATTATAATCTAGTATCCTATACTTTAGAATTATATTTTACATAAGTGTAAACTAGCTTTATATAATTATAGGATTCTTAGCTAAGGCCCTCTAATAGTTAATTTAATATTAAAATTGTATTTTTAATTTAGGGATGCATTATATAAAGTTCTCTACCTATTAGGGTCCTATATACGTCCTATTATGTAAATTTAGGAGTTAGTTAGCTATTTCTTATATATCTTCTTATTATAGAGGGAACCCTTAATTAATTAGGTTAATAACTTATTTAAGAACTACCTCCTCTTTAGGTATAGTTAACTTTATTAAATTTAGTTATCTTTTACTCTATATAATACGTCTAGCGCATTAGTTATATAGCGTTATTTAAGAGACCTTAAAGGTAGAGGCAGCTATTTGTATAGACATTTTTAGGTCTTTTTCAAGAGCCTAGATAGTAAGGATAATATAACTTTTAATTAAGGTAGATTATATATTTATATATAGAGGGAAAGATATATAAAGGTAAAAGAGATAGAAAGTTAGAAAAGTAGGTAACTTACCTTAATAGGTAACTTACCTTAATAGGTAACTTACTATATAGGTATGTTAGTTAATATTATTTATTATAGTAATAGGAGTCTTATATTATTTACTATCTAGGTAGGAACTAGTAAGGTATTCCCTTACACTATTCTATATATATAGTACTTATTAATCTATATAGGTAGAGAGAAAAACCTCTTATAATTTTATGTAGGAGGAAAACTACTTTATCTTATTAAATATTAGAAGGTTAGCTTATTTTTACCTAACATAATATAGGATTATTATAAAGGGAAAACATAATATGTAGGTGTAGTGCACTATTGTTAGAGCCCTATTATGCATATAGGGCCTAGGGCTCTACTTTTGCAGGGCTCTAGTGGCTAATTAGACTTCTGCAAAAGTAGCTTCCTGCAGTTAGAATTAAACTAACTGTCTGCACGCAGAGCGCACAGATGCTGCTAGACGTATGCCACTGCGTCACGTAGGTGTTAGTTAATATTATATCTTCTAGTTTAAGCTTCTTATTAGCTAGAATAGCTTTATAGAATTTCTAGTATTAACTATATAATAATAAGTTACTACTCTAGCTCTATAACTTAGTTAGCTTTTTATAAAGTGTCTTTATAATATAAAGCTTAATACTATTTAGGATAACTACCTCTTATCTATTATTATTAAAAGCCCTTACTGCTCTATTAAAAGCGTAGATTTATATACACTTAGCCTTATAGCTTTAAATAGTTAGGTATATCTACTTTACTCTAGTTAAGAGCTTAAAGTCTTAGTTAATTAGACCTAATAGGTTACCTTTTATACCTTAGGTGTTACTACATCTTACCTTCTTCTTAGGTATATCCTCTTTATTATCTTTATTATTATTAACTATAATAACTTTAGTCTTCTTCTTAGGTGTCTTAATTAGTATACTACCCCTCTACTTATTATTAGTTATAGTTACTTAGGTGTGCTTCTCCTTATGCTTCTTAGGTGTAGTAGTTATTTTTAGTTAATACTACTCTTATTCCCTTCTAAGCTTATTATATATCTGCTTTATAGATATCTTAGCTTTAATATCCTCTTACTCTTAATAATAAAGCTTCTTATATAGGTTCTATTCCTATATTAGGTTGTAGTAGTAATTCTACACCCCTATAGTCTATATTATATTATAGTTATACTGCTTTTATAGCGTCTGCAGCCTAATAAATATTATCTATTTATTAAGTTTAGTATTAACCTACTTTTAGAGTTAGTAATAGTATTTCTTATAGTCTTAAATAGTAGCTATGTTTTATATAATAATTTAATTATCTATATATAGATTAATCTTCTTATGCTATTATTCTATATCTACTAGCAGGCTATCCTTATCTAAGTTATCTACATTATCTATATAGAATGCTAATTACTACTTTCTATCTTTTAGGCGTCTATACTGCTCTTAATTAATTAATATTTAGTTATATATATATTCCTTCCTTAATATATTAGTAATAGCTTTATCTTACTTATTAGTTATAATAAGTAGCTTTATATCTTTATCCTAGCTATCCTAACTTAATAGTATAATATATACTATATACCTAACTGCTATTACTTACTCTATAGTAGGGTTAGCTAGTGTAGTTAGCTTAATGTCTTACTTAGCCTTATTAATAGGTATAGTAACTGCTATATAGTCCTATATAGTAGGTATATCTAGGTTGTTAGTATTATTAAAGTTTAGGGGAGAGGTAGAGTAGCTAATAGTAGTAGGCGCCTCTAGCTCCTTAACCTTATTAGTAATTAGGGGAGGAGCTATATAGCTATTAGTAGTAGGTATATCTATCTCTCTAACTTTATCTATAATTAGGGGAGGAGTAGTGTAGTTAGTAGTAGTAAGCTAGATACCTTATCTATTAGCTACAGTTAGCTATTATATAGCCTCTATAGTGCCTACCTATTATCTATTATTAGCTACAGTTTAGTTAATATTCTATTAGTTAGTAATAGTAGATATAATATATAGGTATATAATATATTATTATTTATAAAAGTGTATAGCTATAGATATAGAGATGTAGTAAGTATTATAGTAGTTAACGTTATTATAAAGAATAAAGTTATTAATAAGTATGTAAAGAAGGAAGAAAATTCTAGTAGTAGAGTAGTCTGCCTTAAAGTAGGTTATAGAGGGTCTTTATTACAGTAGGTGCTACCTATAATAGCAGGCGCTAGCTAAAATAGCTAAAAGTAGTAAGTACGCCCTATAATCCTATATCCTATAGTTTTAGAAGAATCCTATAATACTAAGTTATCTACTATAGTTAAGGCTAAGCTAGTAATATTACTATCCTTATAGGTGTAGTCCTCTGTTATTATACTGCTTTCTTTCTTATCTAGTTATTCTTCTCTTACTGCTCCTTTATTATTATTACGTTTAGCAGCTTATTAAGCTCTATAGTTAATATCTATCTATTATAGTCTTATCCTTAGTCTTTATACGCTACTAGCTATTATATACCTAACTTTATCTGCCTTTCTAATATAATCTTTACTAATACTAAGGGTCTTATAGTAATTAGCTAGTTAGTAGGAATTATAGGTAAGTCCCTATAATATAGGTTATCTAGTAGTGTAGGTTCTAAGTAGTCTATTAAGATAATATTATATATTTTCTATAATAGTAGGAATTATAGTTAGTAGGCTAATCTTCTAATACGTTCTATAACCTTAAATAGTCTAGTATATCTCTATCTATACTTTAGTCTAAGTATAGCTACCTATAGTATATTATATCCCTTATGTAGCTATAGGAAGACTTTCTATCTTTATTCTAGGAACTTAGTCTTATATTATTAGTTATAATAGTATTTTATAGTTATACTAGCTATTATAAGCGTATTATAAACTATTATTCTAGTAATTTATAGCTTAGTGTAGTTAGTAGAGGTTCTTATGTCTGCTATTATAAGTAGTATATTATTAGGGAGGAATCCCTTAGTAGTCTTATTTAGTACTATACCTATAGATACATTCCTATTATAGTTATACTTAAATTAAAGTCTTAGGATAATCTGTAACTAGTCCTTTAGTAAATCTAGTCCTTAGAGATAGTAACAAAAAGCTAATTTAATAGTTTAAATAATACATTCTATCTAACTACCTAACTGCAGGTAGTAAGCAGTAGTGTAAAGTAGCGTTATACCTGCTGTCTTCTATATTACTATCTATAGTTATAATAGGAACTTAGGATCTTAGTCTAAGATTATTACTTTTAGGAATCCCTAGTTAGATTATATAAGTGCTTCTACTAGCAGCCTTCCTTATTATGCTACTATATATATTACCTTACCTAGTATTATAATTAGCTCTTTAGAAAGCTTATCTATATTAACTATAATGCAGTTATAGCCCTTAGTAGTAACTAGGAGGGCTAGTATAAAGTCTATAGTAATAATGTAATATAGGTATAGTAGCACTAGAATTAGTTAAAGGTTTCTATATACCTTATATTATTAAATTTAGTAGACTTTATATAATAGGTAGTATACTAAGTACTAGCAGAAGCTCTTAAGGCTATTATATATATAGAAACCTTATAGGAATTCTATAAGCTTATTATAACTTAGATAATTACTATTATAAATTATAGTAAAGATATCTATAAAGCATAACTATAGTACGTAGAGTTTATCTAGTATGCTGTCTGCTTCTATCTTCTATATTAGTCTGTCTCTAACGTAGAATAGTAAGTTAGCTCTATCTCTTAGTGCTAGCATAGCATTATATTATAAAGAATTAAGTATCTTTTGTTAGATAGGGTTATTATAGTATCCCTAATAGATCTTATTACTAAACTCTAGCGTTAAGCATACTATACTTCCTACTAGGTTTAGCTTATTAGTAAGTATGTTAACTAGTGTTAATTATAGCGTGTAGTTATTAAATACTTCTACTATATATATAATATTAGTTAGTTAGTTATCTAGGAGCTAATCTAGCGTGCTAGGTGTGTCTAGGTTAATCTTATTAGTAGCTAGCAGTTAGCTAAGTGCGTCTAGTACTAAGTAATCTTTACCTAGCTTATATAGGATCTTAATATTAAATTAGCTAATATATTCTATTACCCTAATAAGTTTCTTATTTACTATAGTTTATACTGTTAAGTTAATAATATTATTTACTTATCTTAACTATATATCTATAATAGCCTTATAGTTAGTAAAGATAATTACTAGCTACACTTATGTTAACTTAATTTAGTGTTAGCACTTAGATATAGTCTATATACATCCTATAACCTCTAGCTCTATAGACTAACATTACTTCTCTACCTTACTTAGTATATATAATAGAAATAAGATTAGTTTAATAGCGTTCCTTAGTAGGTATTATTTATAGTCCTAAGTTATTATTACTATATCCTTAATATAGAACACTTATACTTTAATGCTGTCTCTAGATATATTAAATTCTATAAAAAGCTGCTGCTATAGTAAGAAATAGGTTAGTATAGTGTATATAGTTAGTATAGTCTTAACCTAATTAAATAAGTTAATCTTTTTTACTAACGTACCTATATAGTAAGTTGCCTATTAAGGTAAGTTACCTACTTTTCTAACTTTCTATCTCTTTTACCTTTATATATCTTTCTCTTTATATATAAACATACAATCTACCTTAATTAAAAGTTATATTATCCTTACTATCTAGGCTCTTAAAAAAGACCTAAAAATGTCTGTATAAACAGCAGCCTCTACCTTTAAGGTCTTTTAAATAACACTACGTAACTAACGCGCTAGATACATTATATAGAGCAAAAGATAACTAAATTTAATAAAGTTAACTATACCTAAAGAGAAGGTAATTCTTAAATAAGTTATTAACCTAATTAATTAAGGGTTCCCTTTATAATAAGAAGATATATAAAAAATAGCTAACTAACTCCTAAATTTATATAATAGGACGTATATAGGACCCTAATAGGCAGAGAACTTTATATAATACATTCCTAAATTAAAAATATAATTTTAATGTTAAATTAACTATTAGAGGGCCTTAGCTAAGGATCCTATAATTATATAAGGCTAGTTTACACTTATATAAAATATAATTCTAAAGTATAGAATACTAGATTATAATATCTATAACTTTAATAAGACTAGTTTCCTAATAGGAATGTTGTTATATATAAAGGTTATTATAATATTTAACTGTAAGGGAAGGCCTTATATAAAGCAGCCTAGTAATTATAAATAGGTTTCTATTATTTAGGGTGTATATACAGATAGCTAAGCGCTACCTCTATACGTTATTATAAAAGGTAAATATTACCTCTCCTCCTAGTATACTAACTGCTAATTCCTAGCTATATAGTGTATCTATCTAAGCAAAAATAGATAGATAATAAATAATATTAGCCTAGATTAGCTAAAGCACTTTAAATAGTGTATAAGGACTTATATAAAAGGCCTTTATTACCTCTTAATCCTTAATAGTTATAATAGCTATAAATTAACTAACTTTAATAAATACTATAAGAAATAAAGTATTATTACTTTTTATATACCTCCCTATTTATTATATAAGCTTTAGCCTCTTAATATTAGATACTTTAGCCTATTAAAGTACTTATACAGTAAGGAAATTAAAAAGATAATATAGATATAGATTTTGCATATTACTAAAGATAACTTTTTTCCTACCTTTAAAGTAGTATTCTTTACCTTAATAGGTAAAAATAATATATAAGCTAGTTTTTAATAAGTAGGCTTTATACCTTTTAACCCTAAAGTAGTTCTTTCTTACTTAGATTTTAAGCTAAAGATACTAACACTATTAAACTTATAGCTAAGCAGCTAAGGCTCCTAGGACCTAAAGACACTAACTACAGCAGTAGAGGGTATATAAAGTGCTACCTCCCTTAAAAAGAAGATCTAAGCATATTAAGGTAGCTTACTAATACTAATATATAAAGTAATTAACTTTTAGGCTAAAGGTATTAGTAAGTTAGCCTATAGGCTTACTATTATTAAGGCTAAGAACTATAAGCTTTATATAGGAATAAAGGTACTAAGTAAGCACTAAAAGGTAAAAAAGACTTAACTATATCTTAGAGGGTTACTTAATACTGCTAAAGTAGAGGCACTATAGGGAGAAAAGAATGTAGTTAATACTAGAGGGGAAAATAACTATTAGAAGGAGGGTTATACAGCAGGTATTAAACTATATATATAATAATATAGTAATTATAGAAAGTCTAAATATAATGTATAAACCTATAAAGTAGTTTAGGATAGTAATAAGGAAGAGGGTAATAAGTAGTTTTAATTAATTTTATATATTATAGTTAAATTAACTTAAATAAAATGTAGAAGGGTTTAGGAAGGTAGGTAACTTACCCTAATAGGTAACTTACTATATAGGTATGTTATAGGTAGTAGGATATTAACTAATATTACCTATACGTTATAAGCTAGCTTAGGTATCTTACCTATCTTTAGCTTACTATCTTTATCCTTCTTATAATATATATAGAGTAGGAGTGTCTTATAATCTTCTAGCAGCTATATAATAGTTACATATTATAAAACAAAGTGCTATAAGGAGCTACCTAAGCTAAGGAAGTATTCTAATAACTTTAGTGTCTTTAAGAACTTAATAGCTTTAATTACTTTAATCTTCTCTACAGTAGTACTAAGTCTAAATAAGTCTACTACCTTACCTAATACTATAGCTATTAGGAAGCCTATATATAACTTATCTAGGCCTAAGGAGATATTTACCTTATCTAACCTAGTAAAGACCTTATCTAGATCTCTAATGTAGTCCTCTAGGCTATTTAAGGCTACTATAATGTTATTATAGTATAAGTTAGCTGCTATATCCTTTAGTATAATATCTATCTATTATTACATATAGGTATTATAGTTCTTAAATCCTATAACTAGGCACCTAAAGGTAAACTAGCCCTTATAGGTAACTATAGTAAATACCTACTATAATATTAAGTAGACTTACTATTAGTAGTAGAATGCTATAACGTTAAATATTAAGATATATATCTTATTAGCGTATTTAGTTATAATATCTTCTTATATCTTTATTAGGTATATATCTATAAGTACTACTACATTAAGTAGTCTAACGTTAATAACTATTCTGCCTTTACGCTTTTCTTTATTATCTAACGTTATAGGCTTATCTATAGGAACCTCTATAGGCTTAACTACCTATATAACTTACACTAGCTGTGTAGGTAAGTTAGCTTTAGAGCCCTATTTATTTCTACGCTATATTATAAAGACTAGGTATGCTGCTAGGACTTATATTATAGTATAGTAGATCTTCTTTCTTAGCTTATTTAGTATGTACTTTACTACTTACTTCTCTGCTAGTCTAATAGGGTAGATCTTACACTTATGTAGTAATAAGTTATGCTAATTAGGCTTAAAGTGCACCTTTATTTATTAGTCTTTTAGTACCCTTATAAATCCTATATCCTTAAAGATATAAGTATGCTTATTAAGAATTACTATAATAGCTTCTACATCTAGGTGCCTATTATATATCTTAACTTCTATACTATACCTAATAGTCTCTTATAGTTATATAAGTGCTGCTTTAATAACATACTTTTCTAGTTATGCTAGCTCCCTAAGCGTAAGGTTAGCTGCGTTATTAGAATTAGTTATATCTACTATCTATATATATACTAATAAATTAATTAAGACTAAATATCCTAGAAACTAATTCCTCTATATAGTCTTTAGTTTTAATATATTATTCCTAATAATAATATCCTATAGGCTAGAATTAGCAATAAGTGTATAGGCGCTAACTTCTAATACTGTTAGTTTAAAAATAAGATTCTATTATATAGCTTTAACTATACAGTTAACTAGCACCTTAGTTATAAAGTAGGCTGGAATAGTAACTCTATTCTTTACTATAACTCTTATTTAATACTTCTGCTTATTCTTTTATACTGCTATTAGTATCTTAGTGCTATATAATCTAATAATAGTATATCCTTTACTATTAAAGATATTAAAGCGCTTTAGTCTTAAGCAGTCTATTTAAGAACGCTAATTAAACTAGCGTAGAACTAATTAGATCCTGCAGTTAAGATTAGTTATATAATGCAAAAAAAACAACAGCAGTTAGCCTAATATAAGCACTATACCCTATTCTTATACTGTTAACTTAGTAAGGTAGCTTGTTTAAGAACATATAGTACTATAGGGGTTAGTATAGTCTTAATGCTAGATTAACTTACTAGAGATAGCTTTACTCTTAAGGTCTATACTACTAAGGTCTGCAGTAAGAACTCTTAACTATAGAGGTATTTAACCTTAAGAGGCAGGCTTATTAGGTATATATAGTTAGCTAGGATAGAATCTAGGATTCTCCTATTAACTATACCTACAACCTGCTAAACCTGTAGTTTAGATAAATTATCCTAAAACCTACTAAAGCAACTAAATTAAATCCTCCTTTCTGATCTTATTAAGTCTAATCTTATTAACTCCTTATCCTTAGTTATACCTACGCTTAACTTAGATAACCCCTTTAAACTAAGCACCCCTCTTAATTATAACCCCTTAGAGGTTATAAAACAGTTTATAACAGCTTAGATAAGCTTTATTATTAAGCAGCATAGAGGGAACTCTCTATATAACATTATTACTATTAATAGCAAAATAGATAACTATATAGTAATTAATATTACTAGCGTTAGATTAGTAATCTTACTTCTTAACAGCCTAGCAGCTAATATAGGCCTAATTATTAGGGTAAGGTAGGCCTTATAGTAGCAGCTCTGCTTTTTTGTTAGTAGGATAGCCTAGAAGTAGAATAATGTATCTAAAATTATAACAATAAAGAAGCACTTAGGCTAGCTGTAGGTAGTGATCTGCGCCATCCAGTAGGTGCAGTATAATTAAGGCTGGATAGAAGTCTAAAGGTTAGAGAAAAGAGATTTTACTAGAAGCTCTAAGGTGTTAGTTAGAAACTTAATGTAATAGTTATACTTAATATATATCACTAGACCCCTAGAAAATAAAACACGTTCACATAATGTATAGCCTAGAAGGGCCTTAAGCAGTCTATACTAATTAGTATATTTACTAATAAGTTATTTATAATTACTATCTCTCTTATAATAGTAGTAATTACCTATTTGTTATCTTCTTGCTTAGTGCCTTAGAAGTGTAGGTCTATAATAACGTACTTATTTGTTAAGTATATACTGTTACCTATTTCTCTAACGCTAAGTAGTACTACCTTAGTTCTAATTTTAAGTGTAGGGTAAAATTATTATAGGATCTTTCTATTAACTATTAAGGTAGTGTAGCTAGTATTACTATACATATTAAGCTATATGTTTATTACTCTAAATAGGTTTAGTGTAACCTAGTATTATAGGTATAACTATAACTAGAATCTAAAGCTTATCCCTATATACGCCTTTATATCTATAGGAGACTTAATAAAGGTAGGCTTATTATTACCTATAGTGCCTATATTACGTATTAATGCTAGTTAGGCTTATAGTAATATACCTATATTACCTTACTGTCTAAGGTTGTTACTAAAATATATCTTATTATCTCTATAGAAGGCTTATATATTAGCTAGTATAGTTCTATACTTATTATAAATATATTTGTAGAGTGTATTATTACTTAGAAAAGTGCTATTATAGAAGTAGTATTTTCTTATTATAGTTACATATAGTTAATAGGGTGTTACTATACCTACAAACTATATATCTCTACTATCTCAATAATTTATAAAGTTATAGTCTCTACTTAGTTTAATCTACTCTTAATTAGCGTTATTATACACTTAGTAGTTATATTATGTAAAATAGTCTACTTTATCCTCTTAAGCTTCTTCTACAGTTAGTAATTAGTACTTATAAGAATAGTTATTATTAGGTGTAGTCTGTCTGTCTTTACTATAATAGGCTATTACCTTTAGTTGTTAAGGTGCGTCTTAGGGTGCCTACAGCCTACTCTATCTAAGCTGCCTGTTCTCTAGTACTAGTAGCTAATAGTAGTTATTATTAGAATTCTAGTAATTAAACTAATAGGATATAGGAAATCTAGTGTACTAATTTAGCTGCAGCTATTAGGTTTAGAATCCTTAGTTTAGCTGTAATATTAATACTAATTATTATAGTTAGGTAGCTAATAGTAATAGTTATCCCTAGTTCTATAACTAAGTAGTATTTCTATAGTTAGAGGTAGTAAGTTAATTCTAGTTATTAAACCTATTAGTAAAGCTCCTCTAAGGTGTATAATAGGGTTAATTATAAGCAGTTAGTTAATTCTTACCTATATATAGCTGCTAATAATTCTACTATATTAGTTATAGTGCTTACTCTGCTGCTAGTGTCTTTATAGTTAACTTATGCTTCCTAATTTCTCTAAGGAAGTTATCTAGCGTAGTAGTATTATCTAGTAGGGTAACTAGAGTCTTAATAGCGCTGTTAAAGGATTTATATATAGCCCTTAGTTAACTTTAGATATCTATTATCCTATAGGCCTTAGTATCTTAGATTATTAGTTAGATATATATTAGGATATCCTTACGTTAGTAGATATTATAAAGTCTATATAATACTGTCTTTTATTACTATATTATGTTACTATAGTAAGGCTTAAAGCGTTCTAGCAGCTTAGTATAGATAGCTAAAATTAGTGCTATCTAGAGAAGTATACAGTCTGCTTCTATAAGGATCTATATATACTACACTAAGGCTATACCTTAGAGGTATTATAACTAGACTTTATATACTTAGTTATTAGATTTAGTTACTGCTAGGTCTGTAAGGTAGTCTGTAAATATATAGATATTAGTGTAAATAGTAACCTTACTATCTAACACTATTCTTAGTCTTATTAGGTTCTTTACCTCTAGGTTAAAGATTCCTATATCTCTTAGTTATAGTAAGTTATTATTACTACCTTAACTAGGTGTAGGTATTAGTGCTATATTATAATAGTGTTATTTAAATGCTTATACTATTAACTAGGTAAAGTCTGTCTATATAGCTAATCTATTTTATGCTATAGCTTAATTAAGCAGTATAGCTACTGCCTCTAGCGTTAGTAGTTACACTATGTTAGTAGTCTTAGATTGTTACTCTTATCTAGACTTTTATCTAGATTGTTTTAGCTCTTATTCTTACTGTAGGGGTATGTAATATCTAGTTTATCTAATAGATAGTAGTTTAGTAACTAATAAGGCTTTTCTTTAAGGCGTATAAGGAAGTAATATACATCTAGAGAAGTTAAAGTTAATAAGCCTAAGTTATAACCTAAGTTAGAGGCCTATAGGGTTAGATAATAATAATATTAATAGTCCTAATATATAAAAATTATCTAAGTAGTCTACTAACTATAATAATTCTCTATTTACTTATACCTCTTACTGCTTATACTTATTAGCCTTATGTCTCTAGCCTCTAAGGAATACTTTAAAGGTATATAAGCTTAGCTACTCTATAGGGTAATCTATACTAAAGTAGGAAGGGTAATTTAGGTTATAAGGAATAGTCTTAAGTAGGTCTACTACTAACTTTAGGTCTTTTTCTAGAATCTTTTTTAGGTTAGTAGCTTTTAAGAAGCATATTAGCTCTACTAAGTATTATTAGAGATTATTATATAATATACTCTAATAACTAGTTAATTATCTATAGGGGTATATAATATTAGCTTCTTAATAGTCTAGTTAGTATAGTATCTAAGTATTTATAGTTAGAGGTAGTATAATATATCTAGAAAAGAAGTCTAAAATACTTATTAGGGGTAGGTTATATATATATAGAAAAGTCTAATTATGTAGTAAGCTCTATATATAATATTAATATATAGCTATTATCTGCTGTCTAATGCAGTTAGTAGTTAATAATAGTCTGCTGTTATTAATTACTTCTTAATACTATTAGACTAGGTAATACGCCTTATCTCTTTATATTAGTAGTGCTTTTCTAGTTTAATTAATGTAATTAAATTAGTAGTCTCTTAAAAAGAAACCTAGTTATGCTACCAGTCTATAAGGGTAGGCCCCTAATAGTATAATGTAACGTAGATATCCTATTCCTAGCTAGTGCCCTGTAGGCAGGAATAGTTATGCTAGTGTGCTAATGCTGAGTCATGCATGCATGACATTGGTGGTGTACGCCCTGCCTAATGACCTACGGATCCCTAAGCCCCACCAGAAGGGCTTAAAGTGTGATTAGTCTGGACGGCCTGGCAGCTGCAAATGTGCCTCCAGTGCATGCGTCCGGCGGCGGCACCGGGACCCCACTCTCGTATCTCCATATATACGGCGCCGGAACTTCCGGTACTGCCACTGATTAGTGGATAAACAATCTGGCCGGCACGGATGATCCGGTGTCCATAACTACGGCAGAGACACCGACCGACCAATGCCCCACAGATTCTCCGGCTGGATCAGAGCCCACCGTTGTTTATTACACTTTGGTCAAGCTTTTCCATGACAGCAGCATGTGATGGGCAATACCATCAGGGTAAGTTCGATGACAGTCTAGTTTCAAGACCACGCGATACGTGTATAGGTACGGGGAGTATCAAGGTTGATGGTCTTCAGCTTCCTTCAATTGCCAATTGCCTGACGAGGGAGCAATCTGAGTATGTGCCTGGGTAGGATAGGGAGGGGGAGGTTTTATTCGACGGCCTGGCGATGCCCACAACCCGAACAGCAAACCCAGCACAGGTTTTGGATCTTCCGGACAATCCCTATCTTGTCAGACAAGATTGGCAATCTGGGGAAAAGGAGGAAACCTGGGAGGCGGGCGGTGAAGACTTTTCCCCCTTCGTCCCTCTCTGGTGGGAGACTTCGTGGCCTCAACTGACTTGGCGGTGCATCGCCGCAGGGGTGTCTCACCACGTCCCAACCCCATTCGGGGCCTTCGTCAGCCAGTCCTGTGCGACGAGGTCCCCTTTTTCCCATCAGTGGCCCCCCTGCATGAAGCGATAAAAAAAAAAAACCTGTCCACAAAAGCGGGGGACATTTGCGGTGTCCGAGAAACGCTACAGTCTGGTAATGGTTAGACTGACCAGTGACCACAGGAGGTGTGGGCCGAACCACCCCAGCCCCCGAACCCGCTTCCCGTTGGTCGCATTGCAGAGCTTCCCAGCTCTTAAATCTGTCCACACCTCCAAAAACCCCAATGTCCCATCTCCAACCACCCCCGTGGGAAGAAGCAGCAACAACAACAATATCAACAACAGCAGCAGTCGGAAAACTCGTGGGCTTTTCTTTCTCTGTTTTCAAGAGCAACAACCACCGTGTCCAATCATGGCCTCCGAGAAGCGCCCGCAGGGCGCCGAGCTCGAGAGTGATATCACCTTCATTGCGACCCCTGCCGCCCAGCCGTCCAAGTTCGCGACGAACGAGGACTGCGGCGTCAAGACCACCAACGTGAGTATGAGCATTGAGCCTATTACCCCCTCCCCGGATGGGAGTCTTTCCTTTTCTGACTCCACATCGCGTCCATTGGCGCGACGCGGTGCCGATTGACTCTCTCGTGATGCGTCTTGAAAACCCATCCCAGTTCAATCCGGTCCAGGCTAACGAACCTCCTCCCACGCAGTACCCTACCATCAACAACCCGCCTCTCCCCGCCGATGGCCCTGGCAACGAGTCCTTCTCCAACTACCTCCTGGCAGCCGTCCTCTTGGGCGTCCCTCTGTGGATCACGCGCATCTTCGGCGGCGGCCTGAAGACCTTCATCTTCTTCTTCGTCCTCCTCGTCGTCCCGCTGCTCGTCGGCTTCTGGACCGTCTCGACGAGGTTCGCGCCGCGCATCAACGAAAAGGCCAAGCTCCCCGGCCGCCCCGTCGAGCACTACATCACCTTCAAGAACCAGGAGGACCGTCAGCGCTGGAGCGGCCGCAACAAGGTCCCCATCCAGACCTTCGCCGAGCTGTACACCGAGGGCCTCGTCGACGTCAACGGCGACCTCCTCGACGCCCTCGAGTACCGCCACGACTGGTCCAACTTCGCCTTCACCTGGTCGCTCTTCTACTTCATCTTCTTCGAGTTCGCGCCCGATGTGCTCTTCCACTCGCGCCAGCAGGACGAGGACCAGATCCGCCCCACCTACGACAAGGGCAACGACCACTACTCGTACTTCCTCGGCCCCCGCATGGTCTACACCAGCGGCATCTTCTCCGACATCACCCGTGAGGAGACGCTCGAGGAGATGCAGGACAACAAGATGGCCATCGTCTGCGAGAAGCTCGGCCTCAAGGAGGGCGAGACCATGCTCGACATCGGCTGCGGATGGGGTACCCTCGCCAAGTTCGCCAGCGTCAACTACGGCGCCCACGTCACCGGCGCCACCATCGCCAGCAACCAGGCCGCCTGGGGCAACGACGCCCTGCGCCGCGCCGGCGTCCCCGAGTCCCAGAGCCGCATCCTCTGCATGGATTACCGCGACATCCCCACCAAGAAGTTCAACAAGATCTCCCAGATCGAGATGGGCGAGCACGTCGGCATCCGCAGGCTCACCACCTTCTTCCGCCAGTGCTACGACATGCTCGAGGACGACGGCGCCATGTACGTCCAGCTCTCCGGTCTGCGCAAGGCCTGGCAGTACGAGGACTTCATCTGGGGCCTGTACCTGAACAAGCACATCTTCCCCGGCGCCGACGCCTCCACCCCGCTCGGAAGCTACGTCGGCTGCCTCGAGAGTGCCGGCTGGGAGATTAAGAGGTAAGCATCATCATCATACACACACACACACACACACACACACACACACACACACACAACCAACCGTCCCTCAACTTGAATCCGCAAAAAGGAAAGACTAACAAGCGATACACAGCATCGACACCGTCGGCGTCCACTACTCCGGCACCCTCTGGCGCTGGTACCGTAACTGGCTCGGCAACTCCGAGACCGTCAACGCCAAGTACGGCCAGAAGTGGTACCGCATCTGGGAGCTCTTCCTCGCCTGGTCCGTCATCGCCTCCCGCCAGGGCAGCGCCACCTGCTTCCAGATAGTCGTCGTCAAGAACCTCAACTCCACCCACCGCATCGAGGGCGTCGCCTCCCAGTTCGGCCTCTCCGGCGCGCTCGCCGCCGCCAAGGCCGCTGGCAAGGCTGCCTTCCCCCGGTAAACGCGCCGACGATTCGCGTGGCCCTCCTGAACGGGAGGGCGGGCGAGAGGGGGTGTGTGAAAGGATGGGGTCAGCTGTATGTGTCCATGAATGGAATGAATGACCCCTTCCCTTCCTCGAGGACTCATGGAGGACCTTCTATGTTGGTGTTCTCTGGTGGCTTAATTCGGGGTGGGGGAAGGGGACGGGCCTTTCACGTTTGTCATATTATGAGGTCGGGGCTTCCAAAAAGTTTTTGATCGATACAAAAGGCCATAGAGAAGAGCTTGGCAACGGAGGGAGATGTGCCTCCGTGCCGCATTGCTTAGAGTCCAGTTCATCTCTGGAGAGTTATAGAATNCATGTTGGCGGCGGGCGGATGCGTTGGCACCCGTCGACGCAGTTGTTGGTGTCGAATAATGAAAAGAGTTGACACGTTGATGCCGACAAGCTCCTGGCGTGTGGAACCTCTGTGATTTAGTACAGCGTGAACTCTTCCTCCTTCGGCTCGGTTTTGAGAAACTCTCCGTGCATGAGGCCGTCGACATACGCGTCTCCTCGGAAGTAGAACCCCCCTCGCGATCGTCTGCGCAAGACGATGGGCGCGCGCGCTCCCCAGATCAAGGTCATCGTGTCGCTGGCTTGAATGCCGACATGCCCTATCCCGAGCATGCCCTTGGCCGTCTTGAAAAGGGTTCGTTTGCTGTTCTGCCAGTAAACAGCCGTTCTCCAAGAAACGCATGTAGCCCTTCATCTCTTCATCAAAGATCCGATTTCATACACAGTCCTCAGGTGCCCCTGCTCGATCATCTTCACCATGCCGTTGATCCCGCGCCAGGTTGCTGCCCGCAAGATAAACTCCATAACCGTGTCGGTCGCCTCGGTACCGGGGCTGTGATGAGGCTCGCGTTGGAAGGCGGACGCAGTCCGACGAGCCTGATTTCTCGGCCATCTCGGTTGAGAGGGCTGTGTTTGTACATGGTTGGGGGGTGAGGGGGCGCTGTGAGCAGACCGAGTTCCGATCTGGATTGCCAACTCCAAGACAGGGTTGCAATGGTCCAAGATAGAGACTGTAGTTTCTCAGCTCGTGAACATATTAGAGATCACGGGAAACGGCGTGAGCTGTTGCCAGCAGGCTGTATGTTACTGGAAGGAGTATAGATTTGATTGGTTACATGACGAGACTTGTTAGCTGAACAACTGGACTTGGCCAGTGACAACAGTGACAAGCAAAAGGTTCCAGAATATACCTGCTTCCATTTCGGAATGCCGGGCTCGTTTGACACAAACTCGCATGTTATGAAGTGGTTTCATTTCCACACACCAAGAGGCTCGATTAACTACATGTGAGGGCAAACTGCACACTAATCCTGTCCATCATAACATGTGACCAGTCCCAAGCCTAACCGTAGGGCTCTGGGCCCCCTGTTGGGGATCGCCCCCGTGATCGAGGCCGCGTTTCAGCGTGCGGGTATGTAGTCTGACCTCGAAGTCCATCTTCTCGGCCTCCTCCTTGCTCCAGCCCTCGATCGGTATGTGGGCCCGAACCTCCAGGTGGTTCTGGCAGTTGCGGCATCCCGCGACGTGCCAGCGGCTCAGCACGGCCTCTGTGCCAACCAGCACCTTGTCCCCGTTCTCCTTGGTGGCCCAGGCCGAGACGACAAAGGAGCCTCCGATGGTGGCGCGGTTGATGTTGCCGACGGTCAGCACCGGGGACGGCCGGCTGCGCGGCGGGGCGGCCTTGGGCGGCTCGCCGACGCTGTCGTAAATGTAGCCCAGCCTCGCGATGTTGATGACGTCGTTGGACGTGTAGGCCGTCTCCGGGTCGCCGGGCCTCTTGAAGGGCTCGAGAGGGCTGTCGAGCGTCAGCCACGTCCCGCCGGCGACCCCCGGCGCGGGGCCCTGGGCGTCGACGGAGTTGGTGCCGGGGTAGCCCTCGATGATCTCCAGGCGGTCGCGCTGGCCGTTCCTGACCTGCCAGCGCCAGAACACGAGGTCGACGAAGCAGTGGTGGAAGTAGAAGATGGGGTCGAAGGCGGCCGTGTCGTTCTCGCCCATGTCGCCGTTGGCGCCGGCCATCTGGTTGGAGTTGCCCTGCCCGGGCACCTCGAAGCCGCCGACGGCGAGGTGCATCGAGTTGTGCGGCGACTCGAGCGGCACGACGGGCTCGAAGCCCCTGTTGCCGAGGTGGTCGTCGTTCCAGCGCTGGGCCGAGGTCCCGTTGGAGAAGACGGTGTAGTTGGGCGCGTCGAGGCAGCGCTCGTACTTGGCCTTGATGCCGGCGGGCACCTCCTCCCCGTCGCTGTTGCGGAAACAGGAGTAGTTGAGCCACGTGACGATGTTGTCGTTCAGCATCTGGTTCGTCGCCTCCTCCCCTTGCTCGCGAAGCGCCGCGTTGTGGATGAAGGAGCCCTCGGCATCGAGCGGGGTGCCCACGAGTCCGGAGAAGGGGTAGCGGACAGTCTCGTAGCCCACGGGCTTGGTGTAGTTGGCGTCCGGGATGGGCGTGAGCCTGTCCGTGATTTTGGCCTGGAACTTGTACGAGAACAGCGGGTTCGGAATGGAGGATCCATCTGCGAACTTGTAGTCTTTCGTGAGAAAGATCGGGGGGATGCCTCCCGTCAGGGTGGCCTGTTCGGTCTCGTCCCAGTACGGCAGCGCCACGCCGGGGACCTGGCTCCGGAGCGCCTTTTCGAGTCTCAAGAGATAGGCCCGGTGCCAGGTCGGGAAGAGGATGTTGCCGTGATTGCAGTACCCTCCCCACCACGCAGGGTTCGCGTAGCCCGCACCTCGAAACGGTTCTCCATGGTAGCCAGCAATGACGAAGAAGGAGTTGGGGTCTTCGGCAGGGAGCTTCTGTATGGCGGCGAACGCCCTGACGAGGTTGTCCAGTTCCGCTGTGGACAGGTTGCGGATGTTCTTCCTTATGATAAGCCCGCCCATGATTATTTCGGGGGGGAGGCAGCAAATCAGGAGGAGTTGGACGATCGAGGGGGGGGGGATCAAATGCGGCAGACAAAAGGGAGTAGTTTGTTGAGATGCCTGATGGAGGTTCAAGAGTTTCCTGTTAGCTGAGGCATTGCATACTCATATATACTCCCAGCACCTGGGGTCTGCCGCTGACCACTGCAGACATGTGCATGTCGCTGTCAGCTCATAAAGGCCGCAATATGGCAGCTCTATGCATCTCACATGCATCCATCGTCGCCGAATGTAGATTGAGGGCTGAAACCTTTGCCCGAATGCATACCCAACGAAGTGTATTGGACAGCTAGGGTTCGGTTTGATTCATCTCTAGGCATCGCCACTTGGTATTTGGCGTTCCCAGCCGACGCATTTGGCTGTCTAATCTTTATGGTTAGAGGCCCGAAAGTCTTGATCGGGCAGTCTGAAGACATTGTCTCACCGTTGGAAACCATCCGCTGGGCTGTTCAGCCCGCCGCTAGCTCGGGCCGTTTCCGTTTACATTTTTGCCAGATGCCATGCCGCCAGAGGTTTTTGACTGCAACCGTAAGGACAGAACGAGGGGAAACGCGAAGTTGTGGGGTGTGTAGCTTATTGCTATAAAACATATGCCTTTCTCAGAATAGTTTCGCGCCAAGGTTGGTACTAGGGCCGGCCGTATCGTCTTCATCTCCATGCATACCTCGCGTGGAACCCATGGGCAGGTGGCGTGTTAAATAATAAGTCAAAGCACCTACTTTTCGCCTACCCCCCTATTTTGCCTACCTAAAAACAAGGCTATCCCTATTATAACCACTAAGTTTAATTAACTATTAACTTTATCTAGATGCTACTATAATACAGCTTCTAGCTTTACTAGGTAAATTAGCCTTACTAGATTTATCTATAATATCCTCTTTTTTGCTAACTTTAACTTAAGCCTTCTAGATGTCCTTAATGTTAGCAAACTTAGTGTTTAGGTTAATTTAGACTTTCTTTCTTTTCTTTACTGCAGTATTAGTAACTTAAGCCTATAGAAGCTCTAGCTTATGCTAGGTAGTAGCTAGGCTGTAAGCCTACTTACTAAAGCCTTTTTTTACCTTTATAAAAAGGAGGTATTAAGTACTAGTATCTTTATTTAGCTTTATAAATAGCTTTAGTTAGCTAGCTAGATCCTTTATCTTCTTAGGTATTAACTATACTACTATAGATAATATAGATACTTATTCTTCCCCTCTCTTACCTTCTAACTGCTTTTTGCTAGTCTAATCTAATAATACTAATAGCTTTAGTGTTAATAGGAGTAGAAAGAAGCTTATAAAGGGTTTTACTATAGAGATAGGCTATAGGCTAGCCTATTTCTAGCTACTCTTAATATTCTTTACTATTAGGCCTACTAGATAAGCCTTTTAATAATAGCTAAGAAAGCTTCTTTTACCTATAATAGTAGAATTATTCTACTAATTAAGGTATTTAAGCTCCTTCCTATAGGCTGCCTTTATGTTATAGGCTTTACTATAGATAATAAGTATAGGTAGAGCCTATATATAGAATAACCTTTTACTAACTATAGCCTACCTAGTAGGCTGCTAGTTATCCCCTAGAGAGCAGCTAGAACGTAAATTCTTTTATCTCTCCTCTTTAGTGTAGATATATTTAATTAAGACACCCCTATTATTAACTAATAATAGCTCTACCCCTTATATATCTACACTTAACTAAACCTTAGCGTCCCTCTAGTGCCCTACTAATCTACTACATACCTATACTATAGACGCCTTAACTAACCTAGAGGTCCTAGAGGCCTAGATTACTATAGTAGTAAATACTATAGTAAGTCCCCTCTAGTAGAGGATTATTAAGCTTACTAACAAACTATTAAAGCAGATTAAGATTATACCTATAACTAGAAATATAACCTTAAGCTATACTACTAATAAGCTTTTAGTAGCCTCTTATAAGACTATCTAGTGTAAACCCCTACCTAACTTATTAAAGTTCTTAGGTAAGAGAAGTAAATATACTAGTTAGACCTAGTAGATAAGAGATAAAATTACTATAGACTAGTAGTTCTACTAATCTAAAGGAGAGGTTTAGTACCTAATTAACTTCTACCTAGAAACTAGTCTCTAGTAAGTAGTTACTACCTTTTATACCTTAGGAGGTAATAGTAGTATATATAACTCTAAAGACTTTATAGTATACCTTAACTAAATATATAAAGACCTAAACACTTAGTTTTATACTGCTATATTACTATATACCCTCTACTAAAGAGAAAATTAGTCTCTCTCTAACTTTCTACTAAAGTAAGAGAAAGTCTTAGCTAAAGCTAATAAAAGCAGCTAAGTAGATAATATAAAGATTACCTTCCTTAAAGGAGCTTTAAAGCTTAGTCTATAAAGAAGCTTAGTAGTAGTTAACCTACTAGTAGACTATAGTAGTTAGCTTATAAAAGTCTAAACTATATTAGAGAAGCTAGACTATATAAACTCCTATAGGCTAAAATACCTAGTAACTACCTAAGTTAACTATAATAGAGACGTCTAGATAATAGGCGTTATTAAGGCCTATAAGGTTAAGACCCTAAAGAACTATAGCTCCTCTAATAAAGAGGAAATATAATATTACTACTATTACTATAAAAAGGGCTACCTAAAGTAGGATTACCTAAAGCATATTAGGGCTAAGACCCTCTAAGTATCTAAGGCTATAAAGACTATAGCACTACTCTAACTACTAACGCCTACCTACTCTAATAAAGAGGTTAACTAATTAACTAAAAACATAAACTTAGAAAAAGAGTAGCTTAGGTGTAAAGTTAGGTACCTAAGCCTACTAGAGAGGAATAAGAGGGGTAAAAGGTATTTAAAAAGAAAAGCTATATAGAGAGCTTATTAGCTTTAATTATAGTATAAGTTAATAAAGAATATATTATAGAAGCCCTACTAGATACTAAATGTAATACCTACACTATAGTAAATTATATCTTTATTTATTCCCTCTACTTACTGCTTATAGACTACACTAGATATATACTTAGTGCTTTTACTAATAGGAGTGTAATAGTCTATACCTAAAGGGTAGCTACTCTCTAGCTAGAGGTTAGTAGTTATATATAGACTATCTATATATATATTATTAATAGTCTAGATAAGGATATATTTCTTAGAAAACTATAAATAGAGACTAACTATATAGTATATAATATAGAGAAGTAACTAGTCTACTATAGTGTAAGATAGGTAAGAGCCTACCTTACTACCTAAAAGGAGCTAATATAATTATAAGAGATTTACTTTACTTAGTTTCTATTAGCCCTATTATTTATAGTAGTATGCTAGTAAGTTACCTAAGAGAAGCTACCCTCTAGGGAAGCAGCAGTATAGGTAATATCTATTAGCTTAAAAGATATTAAGATAGTATTAAGGCCTAAGAAGCCTATAGACCTTAATAAAAAAAATACTAGTAGACCTTTTAGAAGAATTCTACTTATTATTTAATCTAGTAAAAGTAAATCTCTTACTACCCTTTTAACTAGATATTAACTATAAAATTAACCTAAAAAAGGGGCTAGATAGTAAGAAGCTAGCGCTCCCCTAAGGACCTCTATATAATATATCTTATAAAGAGCTTTTTATCCTAAAGAAGACCCTAAAGGACCTCCTAGATAAAGGCTTTATATATACTAGCAGCTCTACTGCTAGGGCGTTAATACTTTTTATAAAGAAGCTAGGGGGGGGACTTTACTTCTATATTAATTACTATATATTTAACTTTATTATAAAAAAAGACTACTATATACTACCCCTAATATTAAAGACTCTCTAGAGGGTAGCTACTACTAAGTAGTACACTAAGCTAAATGTTATTACTATATTCTATAAGATCTAAGTTATAAAGGGGTATAAAGGAAAGACAGCCTTCTGTATAAGATACAGCCTATTTAAGTAGCTAGTTACCTCCTTTAGCCTTACTAAGGTATTAGTAACCTTCTAGTAGTATATTAATACTATCCTCTAGAAATATCTTAATAACTTTATTATAGTATACCTTAGAACAGTAAGAGGAGTCTTACATTATTTACTATCTAAGTAGGAATAAGTAAGGTATTCCTTTACACTATACTATATACATAATATAGTTAATCTATATATAGAGAGAAAAACCTCCTATAATTTATATAGGAGGAAAACTACCTTATTATTAAATATTAGAAGGTTAGCTTGTTTTTGCCTAACACTATACAGAATATAATACTTTACAAAGGAAACATAATACATAGGGAGGGGGTGCACTGTTATTAAAGCCCTATTATGCATGTAGGGCCTAGGGCTCTACTTCTATAGGGCTCTAGTAGCTAATTAGACTTCTGCAAAAGTAGTATTCCTGCAGTTAGAATTAAACTAACTGTCTGCATGCATAAAATGCATACAGACGTTGCTAGACGTATACTACTACGTCACGTAGGTATAGTATACCTTAATAATATACTTATTTTTATAAGTAGCTCTAAGAAGGACTATATAGATAAGGTACGCTAAGTGCTATACACCTTAGAAGCAGCTAGTCTTAACTTAGACCCTAATAAGTATAAGTTTATAGTTACTACTATAAAATATATAGGCTTTATTATTAATATAGGGTAAAGCCTATTCTATAACCTAAATAAGGTTAAAGCTATTATTAAGTAGCTAGCACCTACTAATATAAAAAGGGTGTAAAGTTTCCTAGGATTTATAAATTACTACTATATTTTCCTACTAGACTATATAGCACTTATAGAGCCCTTAATAGCCCTTATAAAGAAGGAGGTAACCTTTTAGTAGTTACTAGTAAAGAATACAGCCTTCTAACGCCTAAAGGAGCTCTTTATAAAGTAACTAATACTTTACTAGTTTAACCTAAATACCCCTACTACTATAGAAACTAACTGCTCTAGCTATACCCTAAGGGAGGTAATATCTTAAGAAGATAAGAATAGGAATACTTATATAGTAGCCTACTACTTATAAAAACTTACGCCTATATAATATAACTATTCTATATATAATAAGAGGTTATTAGTAATACTAATATACCTTTAGGCGTAGAGGATAGAGCTCTAAAGTACTACTAGGTTCTAAGTATTAACTAACTACTAGAGCCTATATATTATAGGCTAGGATTGCATAGAGTAGTAGAGTTGCTAACAGTAAGATAGGGGTCTATTAGTTATGTTATTTTAACCTACTCCTACCTACTAGGTAGGTAGCAGCAGTCCTCTTTTATCCTATCCTAGCACTCCTACTAATAATAGTCCCCTAACAGTCCTATAATAACGCCCTAATTACATTATTTAGCTATAGGTTAGCTGCTAGTGCTTCTCTAGTGCTTACCTCTAATAACCTAATATATCTAATTATTAAGCACCCCTAATAATCTAACCTATCTATTACCTATAGTTATCTGTCTTATCCCTCTATATAGGTTATACTGCTAATAGCCCTAATATAATCCCCTCTCCCCTAAAGCCTTATCCTAAGGCTTAGTTAGCAGTCTCTTACGTTATACAGCACCTAGCAACCCTCTAGTAGTTACCTATCCTATTGTTAAGGCACTAGGTCTAAGGAACCTATTACCCTAGCTACATACTTAGATATAATATTATCCTCCTAGCTAACGTTAAAGTCTTTATGCTTAACACTAGTATTTGTTTTAGGCTAGGTAATTAACCTATAATTATATCCCTTATCTACTAAAGGCTAATAAAGTAGATAACCCCCTAGTAGTCTGCTAAGCTTCTTTACTTATAAGATTAATATAATTATACTTACTATAGACTAAACTATTATTATTACTATATAATAGTATGCTTTTATATATAGTCTCCTCTATATATTTAATTAGATAGGTTTCTTTTGCTACCCTACCTATAAGCCTCTAGTGTGTACCTTATGCTCTACCCTTCTAAATTACCTTTATTATAAATTACTATTTATCCTATTATTAACTACCTTTATAGCTAAATTTAGTTACTACCTACGTTATATATATTTACCTATTAAGCTTATTTATTATAGTTTTTCTAGGTTATATATCTAATTTTTAAATTTTTCCTTCTATAAGCTTCTTAATACCCTTTTTTTATTGTTTTTTTATGTTATTTTTTGTTATTTTCTACTGCCTCTTTTTTTTTTTAATTATATACTTAATTTTACTATTATTACTACTATTACTACTACCTCTGCTTTATTACTGCTACCCCCTTATCTACTGCTGCTGCTATACCTCCTAAAAACGCCCCTAAGATTACTTTTACTCCTACCTCTAAGGTCCTACTTACTAAGACTACTAAGGAGGTACACCTAAGCACCCCTAATAAACCCCTACTCCCCCCTACCTAACCTATCCTTTATGCTTACTGCTTTTATTATATAATAAAATAGACCTCCTCTAATAAGGGTTTTATCCCCTATTATATAGATACTACTAGTAGGTCCTCTACTGTTCCTCTAGTATACCTTACTAACCCCCTCTAGCTAGTAGTAATAAATATATAGTATACTACTAGGCTTATAGTAAGCCTTATATTCCTATAAGTTATCTTCCTCCCTATATATAGTTACTTTTATAACCTTTACTAGCCCTCTACTAACTCTTTATAGCTCCCTTATGCTGCCTACTATATTACTACTAACCTTTACTACCTCTTTAATAAGATAGCTAAAGATAGCTCTACTGCCTTTAATAAGGACTAGGTAAGCTGTTCTCTTCCTTTTATCCCCCTTTAAACACCTAGTAATCTACTAGTAATCCCCTACTATCTATTTACTAACCCTCTGCTATATAGGAGGCTAATTTAGCCTTTTAAGTTATAAGCTAGAAGGCCCTTTAGGTAAAAGCAGCTTTAGCTAACCTTTCTAAAGTAAAACATAAGGCTAAAGACGCTAAGGAGGAGGTAGAGTTCTAGTTATAAAAGGTTATAGCTCTTATTAATAGTGTAGTTCTTACTAAGAAGCAGGTAACTACTACCTTCTGCTAGGCTGCTACTTAGATAGCTACTATTACTACCCTTAAGGCGTAGACTAAAGCTATTAAGGCCTAGACCTAAGCTATTATTTAGATAGTAACTCTTCTTTCTAGTATTATAAGCTAACTCTATAAGTTTAATAAGGTTTACTTATAGGTTATATATTTTCTTTCTTACTAGTGCCCCCTTAGTACACCCTTAATGCTTTATATATTAATTTTCCTTTAGAATTACTAGTCCCTTTAGGACCTTAATTCTAATTAAGGTTCTTCCTCTACCCCTATAGGCTAAAATACCAAGGTAGCTAGTAATAAAGATACTTAGTGTCCCTCTATTCCCCCCCTTCTTCTCCCCCTCTCCCCCCCTAGTACCCCCCTAGTAGTACCTTTAGGTAGGGTTTTATTTTTTATGTTTTAGTAGATAATTTTTTAGTAGGTAGCTAGACCTTTTAGGGTCCTAAGACACTTTTAGGCCTTTAGGTAATTTAACTTTTTTTTCTTAGCCTATAGGCCTTCTTCTCTTACCTTTACTCCTTTAGTCTCCCTTTAGTAATCCCTTAGTGTAACACTTATTTATAGTTATCTCTTATAACTTATAATAAGTTACTTTAAGGCTTCTATAAGTTCTTCTCTTCTCTATACCTCTTTTACTTAATAAGATACCTTTAGTTTATTAGTAGTCCTTAGTAGGCTACTACTGCCTCTACTTTATATACGTCTTTATTATCCTTATTAATAGAGATATCCCTACTTTCTTTAATATTACTATAGAACTTTTTAAGTTATAAAGGTAAGAATATATTATAGATATAGTACTTTAATTATAGGTTAAGTTTATATACTACCTCCCTATTAATTACCTACGTAACTAGGAATAGGCCTAGATACTTATCTAAGAGCTTTTTAGAAGGTTATTTCTACTAAATGTTTTACGTTACTAGTAAGACCCTTTCTCTAACCTTAAACTTAATAGAGGTTCTTTATTAATTATACTATTTTATATATATGTTATTTAACTAGCTTAATAGCTATTAAATAGCCTCTTATTATTATCTTAATTAATTAACTTTTTCCTTTACTATAGGGACTATAGTCTAGTTTGTCTTAATATAATAGATATTATAGGGTCCTTTTAGCTAGTAGCCTATTAGGGCTTCTACTAGTAATACGCTAGTAGCGTTATAGTAGGTGCTATTATAAATAAATTATACTATTAGTAGCTAGTCTACCTAGTTATCCTACTTAATGTTATAGTAGGTTTATAAAAAATATTTAACATTTTAATTTTACTATTCTATCTAGCTATTAGTTTAGGGGTAGTATATAGTACTTAGTTTCCTCCTAATAGCTAACTAATAGCATACCTCTACCTAGAAGCAGCTAGTAAATAGTAATCCTTAATCTAAGACTATTAACTTAGGTACTCTATACTATAATATAACTCTATCTACTAGTATTATTACTAATACATTAGCCTTTATTAACTTATAGGTAGGTATATAGAGGGTGTATTTTATAAAATAGTTAACTACTACTAGGATACTATTAAACTATTTACTTCTCTTCCCTCTTAACTTTAGAAGCTTTATAATAAAGTTAAGTAAGATACTTTACTATAGGCAGGTAGGCACTAGTAGGCTCCTAAGGGATCTATAAGGTGTGTAGTACTATAGTTTTATCTATTAATATACTATATATATCTTAATATACTTCTTTATATTCTTTTTTATTAATTTCTAGAAGAAGGATTTAGCTAGATGCTTTATTATGCAGCTATATCTTAGGTAGCTATTAGTTAGTTTATTATAGTATGCTATTAGTATCTCTATTCTAAACCTACTGTTTTTAGGGATAACTAATTATCCTTTATACCTTACTACCCCCTCTATATCTCTACTCTAACCTACCTACTTTTGCTATGTAGATTCTAGTAGTTAGGGGTTATCCTTCTGCTCTACTTTAATCTCTTCTTTTAGCTTAGGTGTAAGGTCTTTAGGAAGTAGGGGCTACTCCTAACCCCTTAGTAACCCTCTAGTAGCCTATATACGCCTAATTTATACTACTCTTAGTAAAAATTATCTAAAAAAGTCTTCTAAGAACGTACTCCTCTTATAGTTAACTTCTTTATTAGTTAGTTAGTAATCTAGGCGTTATAAAAGTCTATTAGCTAGGTTTAATTTCTTAGGCTAATATTTAATTTTAAAGTTAAATATAGAAAGGTTTTATAGTATCTATACCTAGCAGCTATTTAGTTACAGCTTAGCAGTAAGGTAGTAGTAGCCTAGGTAATTAGTAAGAAAGACAGTTTAATGCTAATTATATAGTAAGAAATGCTACTATTACTCTACTGCTTTACAGATAGCTAGCAGCTTAGCCTCTAGTGTACTATACTATAGCTCTACTCCCTATAGTTTCTAAGATATATACGCTATAGGGTGCTATTACTAATTATATAGTTAGTATAATACTACCCTAATTATAAAAGTAGATATATCTATTTCTATGTAAATAGGTAGGTTTAGGTTAAAGTAGCGTAGTATAGGGGCTGTAGTAAATAAAGCTTTAAGCTGCTTAAAGGCCTTTAGTGCCTTACTAGTAATTAATAGGGGATAACCCCTCTTAGTAATTAGCTAATTAGTTAATAGGGTGTATACCTTTATGTAGTTTTAAATAAAACGTTAATAAAATCCTATAAACCCTAAGAAGACTTATATATTACAGACGCTAGTAGGCGCTAGCTACTTAATAATAGCCTATATGCAGTCCTCTTCTATTATAATACTATCCTTAGAGACTATAAAGCCTAAGAAGCTAATAGACTATTTATAGAATTTACACTTCTTAAGGTTAGCTACTAACCTAGCAGTATCTAAGCAGGTAAGCACCTACTTTACTATATCTATATAAGACTCTTTATCCTTTAAAAAGATAAGAATATTATCTAGGTAAATAATATAGATAATGTTTACTAGTCCTATAAGAGTATTATTAATATAGGCCTAAAAGGTAGCTAGTGTGTTAATAAGCCTAAACAGTATTACTTAGTACTTAAAGTAACTATACTATATATAGAAAGCTGTTTTCTATTTATCTCCCTTACAGATAGCTACCTAGTAGTACCTATTCTTTAAGTTAAACTTAGTGTACTACTTTACCTCTAATAGGCAGTTAAGAATCTTAGTAATTAAGGGTAATAATATTTAATTCTTAATAGTAATATAGTTAAGCCCCTAGTAGTTAATATAGAGATATAACTTACCTCCCTTCTTTAGTATAAATAGGATAGGTATGCCTACTAGGCTTTTAGATTATTATATCTATCCTTTTGCTAGCGCTTTCTTAATATACTCTTAAAAGGCAGCTAGCTTAGGCTTTACTAGTAGGTAGATAGAGCCCTATAGTAGTTTAGTTTCTAGTTCTAAGTTAATAGTATGCACCCTCTTACTAGTGCCCTCTTAGTGCCTCTTTACGTTAAAGACGTAGGCCTAGTTAGCATACTTATTTAGTAATATAGGTTCCTCTTTCTCCTGCATCCTAACCTCTTATATATAATAGACTTTAGACCCTATTATAAAAGTTACTTTAGCTTCCTTTATAGCCTTCTTAATAGCTCTTTACCTAATTACTAATTTAATATCCTCTCCCTTTAACTTATATATCTAATTTAGTGTTTTCTAGCTAAGGTTAGGGGATGCTAGTTACCCCTAGGGGATCCTTAAGATTATAATATACTCCTTCTCTAGTGTTAATACCTAGAAATAATAGCTCTAAGCCTTCTTAGTACTAAGGTTATCTATTACCTATATAACTAGGACTTTCTAACTATAGTTAGAAGCGCTTAATCCCTATAGGCCTTAAAGCTTTAGTTTGTTACTAGCCTGTAGTAGGTAACTAGTTAGTAATAATACTCTCTAGTTAATTACATTATAGTTAGCACCTATATTAATTATTACCTTCCCTTTCTTTTATATTCCCCTAACCCTTACCTATAGGGTTACCTTAAACTACTAGCAGCCTATCTTCTTACCCTAAGGTATATTAATTATATTAACCTTTATTATAGCAGCTAGGGGGGTATACCTCCTACCTAAGTGTCTTAGCTAGCTACACTAATAGTAGTTAGTTTCCTAGCACTAATTAGAGTAGTAGCCCTTATTATTATAATTATAGTATGTAATAGTTAAATAGTCTAGCGCTGCTAACTCTCTGTTAGGTTATATACTATCCTACTACCCTATCTAGCTTAGTTTTAATAGTTTATTACTTATTAGAGTAGGTATGTCTTATAGTTTAGTTTTTACTTCTATAGAGGTTATTTAAGGTATCTCCTAAGGTAGCTACTAGGTAGGCCCCTAAGGCGTACTCCCCTAGTAATTAGTAGACATCTAGGCCTTTTATGTAATTTTCCTAGTTGTTTCTACTTACTTTATAATCTTATCTAATACTTCTTAATTATCTAGTAGCCTATAGGCTATAATCTTATCTTATAAGTTAGAGAGGATATAGTTAACTATATTAATTACCTATAGCCTCTTTAGTAGCTAGTTAGAGTATTTTACTTCTAAAGCTTTATATTAGTTAATAAAGGTTTAGTATAATTATCTTAGTTTCTAGCGTTTATCCTCTAACTCTACTACTACGTTATATACCTTTATATTCTTATTAGTAATACTGTTATATAGCTACTTCTTTATTACTAGCTATATAACTTTTATTTAGTTATTTCTATAGTATATATCTATATAGGTAGCCTACTAGTAAGCTATAAGTCCTTTAAGGTATCTACCTATATAGATTACCTAATTACAGTTATTATTTATACTAGAAATAATAAATTAACCTATAAGCTTAAACTAGAAGTTAGATAGCTTAGCCTAGCTCCTACCTTTATAATGTAGAGGCGCTATATATTTTCTATAATTATCTAGTTTTTATTATTTAGGTGCTACCTACTCCTTAACTAATATACTTCTAGTAAGCAGCATATTAATATTAGCACTATTTTAAAGTGCTAATATAAGGTTAAGGTTTTTCTGCTTTCTAGCCTTATTAATTTTATCCTAAAGTATTCCTTAGACTTACTTTACTATTATCTTATTAATAGCTTTATAGGTGTACTTATTAGCTACTAGAGTATTTATATTATTATCCTAGTAGCTACTAGGGGTACCTTAGTAGTCTCCTCTGCTGCTCTTATTACAGCTAGTAGTCTCTTAGTAGGTTAAGACCCTATTATTATCTATTATGCTAGTTTCTTATATATCCTATCTATTATAGGTGCTATCCCTTTAGGAGGTAGCAGTAGTTCTCTTAGGTACTATCTTACTCTACTAGTTAGTATGCCTAAAGGTAGGTAGAGGTTAAAACGTATTATAGGCTAGAATTATATAAAGTAGTAGAGTTACTAACAGTAAGGTAGGGGTCTGTTAGTTATATTATTTTAACTTACTCCTACCTACTAGGTAGGTAGCAGTAGTCCTCTTCTATTCTATCTTAGCACTCCTACTAATAATAGTCCCCTAATAATCTTATAATAACGCCCTAATTACGTTATTAAGCTGCAGGTTAGCTACTAGTGCTCCTCTAGTGCTTACCCCTAATAACCTAATATATTAGATTATTAGGCACCCCTAATAATCTAACCTATCTATTACCTACAGTTATTTATCCTATCCCTCTGTATAGGTTACGCTGCTAACAGCCCTAACACTATAGTACTTTATAAAGAAGTAATAGCTTACTAAACAGCAGAGCTAGTAGGTAGAGAAGCTTACTTAGTATAACTTCTACCTTAAGTATAAGCTTAGAAGATTAGTAGTAGTACTAGACGCCTTATTTTATAGAGAATAGAATACACTAAAGAGATAGGATAATAAGAGAGAGTAGGGCTAAGTTATCTAAGTTATCCCTAATAAGGCCTAGCTAGTCCCTACTTAATATACTACACCTAAGGTCCCTAATATAGTAGTCTTCCTAAGTAATAATACGCTATAATAGTTATAGAATAATATAGTAGCTAGTAATAAAGACTACTAAAGAGTATATACTACTATATACTAGTAGGCTTATAGCTTTCTGCTAGAGCTACAGCTAAAGGCGTAAATTATAGAGTGCTATATTAACTAACACTATTAGCTTCTTTTTAGAGATAAGATATAGGTCTTAAGAAGCTGTAATTTAGATAATCCTCTTAACTAGCTGTAAATAGTAATCATATAGAAATTATATAATACGCTAACTGCTACCTACCTAAGGCGTAATAGGATGCTAGAACTAATTACATAAAAGTAGTACTAACTACACCTAGGGAAACTAGTTAGAAGGTTTATTAGTAACTATAATATCTATAGTTATAGCTATATCTAGCAGCAGGCTAAGAAAGGCCTACTGCAGCCTCTACTAATACCTAGCTAGAGGTAGTTAGAGATTTCTATAGACTTTATTACTTACCTCTTACTAATAAAAATAAAAGGCGCCTATTACTTATAGGTTATTATAGACTAGCTAGGTAAAGGTGTTATACTAGAAGATATAGAGATAATAGAAGTAGAGGCCTATATAGAGCGCTTTATAAAGATCTTCTATACTACCTATAGGATACTAAAGACTATAGTTAGTAATAAGCAGAGCATTAATAAACTATAACTACATAAACTATATGTAGTTTTAAAATTTTTTAGTAAAGATTTTAAGTTTAAAGTTTAAAAAACCCTTAAAAAGTATATTTCTACTCTTTATATATAGACTACACTAGATTTTTAAAAAGTTTAATTTTAACACTTAAACTTAATTTTAAAAGAATTATTAAACATAAATAACAATAAATAATAATAAACTATATACTATAAACTACAGTTAGTGCTCTAAGAAACTAAGCCTTATAGTTTCTATAATATCTTATGCTAAGCTAGTCCTATTTAGGAAGTATAAACTACTATAATATTCTAAATCTAATAAAGAATCTAATAGTACTTTTTATATATTTTTCTAACTAAGCAGTAATAAGTATATCTAAGATACCTAGATTTAGCTACTAACTGTAGTTTAAAAGTGTAGTTTTTTTGTTAATACTCTAGTAATAAGGGAAGTAACTAGACTAACTGCTTCTAGAGACGCTTCTATAAGCTTACTAGTGCTTAGTAGCTACTTAATACCTCTTTTTATCTCTAAACAGATAGTAACACTAAGTAGTTTAATTAGGAGATCTAGGCTATCCTTTAGATAGTTATATACTTTACTTAAGATAACTAAGATAAGTACTTACTAACTACCTAGCTAGCGCTTAATAACTAAACTGCTACTACTATAGGGTTTAGCCCCTTCTTCCTTAATTATAAGTTTTATATAGACCTTTTTCCTATAGTAGATATATAGCTAGAGAATAGCTAGGAGGTAGCTACTATAAAGCTAATATAGTGCTAGAAGGACACCTTCTATATAGTATAGGCTGTAATAATAGCAGCTAAGTATAACTAAGAGGAGTTAGTAAACTACTACTACAGCCTTATAGAGAGATACTAAGTAGGAGATATAGTCTAGCTATTCTTAGCTAATATAACTACACTTAAACCCTTAAGGAAACTTAATTAGCTACACTATAAGTATAAAGTTATAAAGATTATCTCCTCTAACGTAGTAAAGCTAGATATACTAAGAGAGGTGTATAAAGTATTTAATATAAATCTCCTCTAGAGGGCACTTAGTAACCCCCTTTCTAGATAATAGGTAGATAACTTCTACCTACTGCTTATTACCTACATTAAGAGTAAACCTAAGTAGGCTATTAAGAAGATCTTAGCTATAAGAGAGTATAGTAGAAATAAGGTGCTATAGACGCTAGTTAAATAGGTTAGGTATAGTAAGCCTACTTAGAAGCCTTTAGATTAAGTTAAAGATATATAGGCTTAGGAGAACTACAGGTAGGCTACTAGGGGGGCACTAAGGCCTAAGGGGGGGAATACTATTATAGGCTTTACTATAGATAATAAGTATAGGTAGAGCCTATATATAGAATAACCTTTTGCTAACTATAGCCTACCTAGTAGGCTGCTAGTTATCCCCTAGAGAGCAGCTAGAGTATAGATTCTTCTATCTCCCCTCTTTAGTGTAGATATATTTAATTAAGGCACCCCTATTATTAACTAACAACAGCCCTACCTCTTACACTTTATAAGGCTAAATACTATAATATTAAGTAGCTAGAGGATATAAGAGGTATATAGTAGTAAGAATAATAGATAGATATTATTAATATAATAGAGCTATATAAAATCTATTATTATATAACTTCTATAGCTATTAATAACTAGTAGTCTAGCCTCCTTCTTACTCTCTTTACCTTAGGAGGTAGTCTAAAGGATAAAGACCTTCTATAGCTATTTAACTATAGTGTTATCTATAGTCTACTTATTCTCTATTATAGTAAATTACTATCCTTTATAAGGGCTAAGATCTAGAGGAAACTATTACTACTAGACTATCTTACCTTTATATATAATAAGGGAATTTAAAGTATAGCCTAAGGTAGAGATATATTTAATAATTAATACCTATACCTTTAACTTAGGCTGTTTCTTATAAATAGACTTTATCTTAGATATTCTTAGCACTAGCCTATTAGAGCTTTAGCCCTTAAGGATACTAGTCTTATTTATATTATATCTATTAGCTAGTTTAATACTAATAATCTTTAGTATAGTAAGTAGTTTAAACTAGTTCCTAATAACCTTAGTAGATACCTTATTAATTTACTTAGAATTAATAAAGTAACTTCTTTAGACCTTAACTAAAGGATTCTTATCAATAAAGGCTATTACTTAGCCTTTTTTTATAGGCTTTATATCTCCTATAGTATAGAGGATTCTTACTATAAATAGCTTTACCTAAGTATAAGTTAGAGTAACACTAAGAGTATACTAAATGTAAATCTATTTAGCTAGCTTAGCCTTCTAACCTATAGAGAGTCTTTAAAGGTTAGAAAAGGTAAGTTACCTTAGTTAGAAGCCCTTAAGGCAACTATAAAGTGTTAAATATAATACACCCTATTTAATTAATGCTTTCTAAAGAGACTACCTATTAGTAACTACTTCTAAGGCCTAATTAACCTTATATTTAGTATATATACTTATAGGGCTGTAAGAAAGGTATACTAAGAAAATAAAGCTATTTAAATAAAAACTGTAAATATTATAATAGTTAGAAAAAGGAGGAGGTTAGTAGTTAAATATAGTAATAAGGCATTTTTAGGTGGGTGAAATGGGGGGGTGGGCGAAAAGTGGGTGCTTTGACTTAAACAACCTAAAAGCTCACACTTGACTGGTTGAGCGCTGGGGAGTTATCTTCAGTGAACAGTAAATGATCAGGCAGTAAGAGGCTATTCTTCATGGAGACGAGAATATCATCGTGAGAAACAGACTGGAAGTCCTGCTGTCTATTGTTGCTCTACCCGGTCCGGGAAGAATACCATGGCAAAGCCCTGATGAGCATTCTTTGCAACACCCTTCAATTCCTGGTGTGCCGCGCAGCCATTATCGTAGTAGTCCATGTCTCCCTTGGATGCGAACGTGGTCACGGCTGCCACAGTGAAGCCCTGAGCTCTTTGATCCGCAACGGCCAGACCGGCCTTTACAGAGAGTATGTATGGCTTGCCATCCTGTCATGCGTCAGTTCCGAATGATCCGTCCAGACATGTCATTGCAACCGGAAGCTATGTGGTAGAACAGGAGATGTTGACTTGACTTACTTTCAAGGCCTTTTGCGGCATCTGGCGGTAGAGTGCCAGTATCTTGTTCTGATTTTCCTCGTCGGGAACTTTGAAAAGAGTGATTCTTGTGATTTGCTCCGCCACGTTGAAACGCGTGGTTTACAATGAATCAATGATTCAATGATGCAATGATGCAATATCAAGACAATGCAAGGCTAGTTGATGGTGAGCCGTTAAAGAAGTATGATAATTAGGTATGTCGACGAACACAATTGAGACTGAGAATCCGGCTTTTCTTCACCTCTTCTTCTTTTTATCTGGACGGATGTTCCCAGGATTCATTCTCATGAGCAGACCAGGCCACTCAGAGCACCGCACCCCTGCGCTTGGGATCTACAGCTAGCTGGTTGAGGGGATTAATACCCGCATTCCGACGACTCGGAACCCTTTCTCGGCTTCTCGGAACCACCCAAAGCGACATCGCTGACCCTTACTAAGTTACTTCGCTCTCGAGAAGATTGAAGTGATGAAGAAGCAATGTTTAATTGACAAGAAGCGAGTTCCCCTTACAGTTGGACCAAAGTCAAAGAACCAGACCAAGTTTCACGTCCACCGATTTGCCCGTCATGAAGTCCTGGTTGCCCATCCCGCCGCGGTCGCACTTTTCCCTGCTCAACATCCCCTTTGGTGTGATATCCAGCAAGGACAAACAACTGCACCGGCCCGCTGTGGCCGTCGGAAGTCACGTTCTGGACCTGGACGCCTTCACGACTGGAGGCGGTTTCAGGAAGGCGACGGATCTGCCGGCCGAGAGCTTGAAGGTGTTTTCGCAACCCACGCTCAACGCCTTTGCCGAGCTTGGACGGCCAGCGCATCGCGCAGTCCGTTCGTACTTGCAGGATGTCTTTCGCGAAAACACGCCTCATCCCGATGTTCTGAAGGATAACGAGGCTCTGCGATCGGCTTCTCTGAGGCCTATTACAGATGTCTCGTTGCATCTCCCTCTCGCCATTGGGGATTACACCGATTTTTTCGCCGGACGGAACCACGCCCACAACGTCGGCGTCCTCTTCCGCGGACCGGCGAACGCCCTTCAGCCCAACTACAACCACTTGCCAGTCGCCTACCATGGCCGCGCCAGCTCCGTAGTTGTTTCCGGGACGCCTCTTCGGAGACCTTGGGGGCAAGCGCTGCCCGCACCTGGCGCGACCGAGCCCGTCTTCCGGCCGTGTGCGCGCCTCGACATCGAGCTGGAGATGGGCATGTTCATCAGCAAACCGAACGGGCTGGGCAACCGTGTTCCCGTCAAGGACGCCGAGGACTACATTTTCGGTTACGTCCTCATGAACGACTGGAGCGCAAGGGATGTCCAGCAGTGGGAATATGTGCCGCTAGGGCCGTTCAATGCCAAGAACTTTGGGACGACCATCAGCCCCTGGGTTGTGCTCGCCGATGCTCTTGAGCCTTTCAGGACCAAGGGCCTCGAAAATGATGTTCAAGTGCAAAGCTACCTCCGAGACGAACGGCCTGACAACGCTCTAGACATCAAGCTGGAGGTCTCCCTGTCTCGTAAGTCCATGTCCATTTGGCTATTCGACGTCAAGATTACCATTCTTGTGCCCGAGACACACGCCGCTAACACCAACCTCTTCCACTCGCACCAGCCTCGGAAGGCGAGGAAACAACCATCACTCGCACCTCTGCCAAGAACCTGCTGTGGTCGTGGTCGCAAATGGTGGCCCACCACTCGATTTCCGGCTGCAATCTCCGGCCCGGTGATCTCTTCGGGTCGGGCACCATGTCCGGAAGTGAGCCAGGTACGCAGGGCAGCTTGCTGGAGCAGTCGCAGGGCGGCAAAACGCCAATCAAACTGAGCGGTGGCCAGGAGCGCAAGTTCATCCAAGATGGAGACACCGTGGTGATTCGGGGCTGGGCTGGCGAGCGGGACGGCGAGCTTGTTGGCTTTGGGGAGTGTACAGGTCAGATTCTGCCTTCTTTGTCGTTGTAGTTGGGGAACTGGGGAACCTTTGCGACATCGACATCGGATGAACTCCGCGAAAGTAGATTTCAGGGGAGACTTTATTCTGAACAAGTCAGATATCCTGGTGAAATATGCCACTTTCAGAAAACCGAGCACTCGGTTAGTCATGAAAGGACAGCCCGCGGGGAGGGATTCAACCGGCCTGTGCTTCCTGGACTTGCTTGCTACATCACCAGCAAAAGACATGCATTGTTTGAATTTTATATTACCTCGACCCTCAGTCATTAGACCTGAAGTCTTAGGACATGTTTGGTATCGAATCATACATTTGGATTTGTGTACTTGGTCGCCCAGTGGTGGCGTGTCGCTATGGCATGTGTCTGCGGGTGTCCCGTCGTCATACACACTCGTATGGAAGCATTCATCAACCTCGGATAGATAGACAGCCGTACAGCGTTCGTGTACAACCACCATCCCTTCCAAGTTCATCTTCTTAAATGAGAAAGAGAAGCAGAAGCTAAAACAGAGGATGGTGACTAAGTGCAAGGCCGCATTGATGGTTGAACCCTGTTGAAGGCTGGCCGACTCACTCGGAAAGGTTTGCGTTCCGCTGTTCCGAAACACCGAGCTGACGGCTGCCGTCTGCTATTCCAGCACATCCGAACCATGAAACGAATTGGGCATGTTCCGCATACAAAGTTTTTCCAGGCTTCGCTGGCAGCGACGCTCACGTTGCTCGTGCGGCGTTAGTCCCAAGCTTCGATCAGGCCACCCAAAGCAAACCCAGGCCATGATCATAAACTGTCTTCGATCTCGAGTTCTGTGCAGCTTGAAAAGATTCTATACTCTGTAATCGTACTCATGAGCCACGGTCCAAGACAGAATAGCAGTGTCTCGCCACGTTGACAGCCCGCTGTGGAACTCGTCAAGTCATACTATACTACTCGACCCATTTAGTCAAAGCAAATATGCCGGTGACCAACTTCTCAACCGAGGATAAGTACCAATATCTGAACGGTTTTGGTTCGTTCCATGAGTAGGTCTCACCAACATCCCAACCAAGACCAAAGGTCGATCTTTTTCGTCGCCTTTGGTGTTGACCAAAGCCACTACTAGATCAGAAGCCATCAAAGGCGCCTTGCCTGTCGGTGCCAACTCGCCGCAAAAGGCACCTTATGGCCTATACGCGGAGAAGCTTTCCGGCACAGCGTTCACGGCACCTCGCCACGAGAACCTCCAGACATGGCTGTACCGCATCATCCCTTCTGCCGCTCACACTTCCTTCGAGCCGCTGAAGCACAATAAGCCCGAGCCTGGCGGCAGGCTCCACCATGTCCCCAACCAGCTGCGATGGGATCCCTTTGACATCAACCATGAGACGGACTGGATCAGCGGCCTGCGCAAGGTGGGCGGCGCCGGCGATCCGACGTTGAAGACGGGGCTCGGCATCTTCATCTTCGCCGCAGGCCGGAGTATGGGCCCCAGCGTGGCCACCTACTCCTCGGACGGCGACATGTTGATCGTCCTTCAGCATGGCGTGCTCGATATCACAACCGAGCTGGGCAAGTTGCTCGTCCGCCCCAACGAGATTGTTGTTCTTCCGCGCGGGATCAAGTACCGGGTCGATCTTCCTTCGGGTCCCGTGCGCGGATACATGCTCGAGCTGTACCAGGGCCACTTCGTCCTGCCCGAGTTGGGGCCCATCGGGTCGAACTGCTTGGCGAACCCGCGGGACTTCCAGGTTCCAACTGCCGCATTTGACGAGGACGCGACGGAATGGTCCATCATCAACAAGTTCAACGGCGACTTCTTCATTGCGGAACAGAACCACACCCCCTTTGACGTTGTGGCATGGCACGGGCGGTATTACCCCTACAAGTACGACCTGGGCCGCTTTTCCGTCATTGGCAGCATCTCCTTCGACCACCCAGACCCCTCCATCTACACCGTTTTGACGGGGCCTTCGGACCACCCGGGAACGGCCGTCGCTGACTTTGTCATCTTCCCCCCCCGCTGGCTGGTCCAGGAGGACACCTTCCGGCCCCCATGGTACCACCGCAACACGATGTCCGAGTTTATGGGCCTCATATGCGGTGATTACGACGCCAAGACCGGGGGTGGCTTCTGCCCTGCCGGCGCCAGCCTCCACAACGTCATGTCCGCCCACGGGCCTGACGCAAGCACGTTCGAGCGCGCGTCCAATGCCGAGCTGAAGCCCCAGAAGATTGGCGAGGGAAGCATGGCCTTCATGTTTGAGAGCTCTCTGATGATTGGCGTGACGGACTGGGGCTTGGAGACATGCCAGAAAGTCCAGAAGGGCTACAGCGAGGATAGTTGGACGGGTCTTGTGTCTCATTTCAAGAGGCCGGAATGAATTTTGAGAGGAGTGTAAGAAAGGTATGCCTCCACAATATTTGGATACTTCACTGCTACAATATGGAGTTTCGATCCAATGATGTAACCACAAATCCCGGCTTATGTTGTTCGGTTCCAAAACGCATTTGAGTGATTTTGCAATGGGCAGTATCATCCACTTTGTAAATCGCCGATTTGTTTTCTTGTGTTGCGCAAGGCTCTCTTTATCGGTATCTACCACGCGGCAGGGGATGGGATCAATCGTGTCCAGAAACTTGATAGCTTTCACCTTGTTGGAATCCACGGGGTATCCTGATCTTTCTTTGGGATGTGATTTAATATCTTGGTTTTCTCGGCCTTTATTTTTGGGGAGCTTCGTTGAATCGAAGCAAGGACTACCAAGAGATTTGGATAGGATGGGAAAACCTAAAGGTTTTTTTTTTTGAAAAAAAGGGCAGCTGGTAACAACCGGCTGTGCCGGGCTCTGAATGTCTTCCCAAGACAATCGCCAGCACCGCGCCCCTGAGTTGAACGACCACAATAGGGACGGGTGTTTTACTGAAGAGGCACTTGAGTCAACTGACCTAGAGGCCGAGGAGTGCTTTTCCGCATTCCGAGGAGCTCAAGCTGACGGCTCGGCAGGCCATGCAGCGGTTGGGTTATTTAACCGGGATGACCTGCGGTCAGCATTCGTCGCTTAATTATCTTTTTTGATATCTGGCAGAAGTATACATGATCTGGCTTTCCGTTGCGTCTAATCAAAGGTCAGGTTCCGATACAATATTGAATTTCTATGGCTAAAAGCATTAATTAGATCCACTCGCTCTCGTCTCAGAAGATAACGGTTCGTGTCAGACGCCATGTGCCTCGTCCGACACGAGTCTTTAATCGCTGGAACCTGGTATGATGTGGCTAGAAGGAGAACGTGACCGAAGCCTGGTGAGCCAAGGATCTCCATGTCTTTCGGCTCCGCGTCTTGCGGCAACATATTCTGGGAAACGGACCTTTGGTGATGAAGAAAACGTCTTGTTGCGAGTCGGTCTCAGTCGGAACACAGCTCGTTCCGCTCGGAACGCACCCCGCGTTTTCCCCAAGCCATCCCGATGTTCCGTGCGGGGCCGTCCCCTTTTTGCATCGGCAACAAGCTCTGGGGCTGGGGACACGGCGAATGCGTAATGTTAGTAATGTGATTGTTCCGAGAGGTTTGTAGCGAGGCAGCACATGAGGATTGTACCGACGAGAGCCGATGGGACCGACTTCTGATGCTCAGGTCATAGCAGCGAAACCGAATATGGAGGATAAGCTCTGCCGTCACGATATATCATATTACTAGAGAGGGAGGGAGAATCCTTATCGCACAACATCACATCAAGCCGTCCTTCAGAACTGATTCCCTTGGTCCAAGCAACCAACCCATCATCGCTATGGCCATCTCAACCGTCATTAACGCTTTGTATCAGAAAGTTTTCGACCATGCTCTGCAGTCGGCAGCCCTCTCGCTTCTCCTCATACCCCTCATCTACGTCATTGCAAACGAGTTCATCCGCTCCAAGGCCAGGATAGCAAAGCTCGATGGCCCTCGGGGCCTGCCTCTGATCGGCAATCTGTTGGACATCCGGGTCAACGCAGCAGAGCAGTACCGCAAATGGGCCAAGAAGTTTGGAGCTGTCTACCAGATCCAGCTGGGGAACGTCCCCGTCGTCGTTGTCAACTCTGCTGCGGCAGCCAAGGCGCTTTTCGGGCAAAACGCCCAGGCGCTCAGCTCACGCCCGGAGTTCTACACGTTCCACAAGGTAAGTGGATTCAGAACGCCGCCCCCCCCCCGAGTTCAAGGGATTGGAAGGCAAAGTGCCAAAGACTCTCTGACAGGCAATGCCGGGACAAACAGGTTCTGTCTGACACCGCCGGAACAACCATCGGTACTTCACCGTACAGCGAATCCCTCAAGCGCCGCCGCAAAGGCGCTGCGTCGGCATTGAACCGGCCCTCGGTGGCGACCTACGTGCCCCATCTCGACGTCGAGTCCCACGACTTCATCAAGGAACTATTCGAGTATGGCAACGCTGGACAGACTCCCGTGGACCCTATGCCCATGATCCAGCGACTGTCGCTGTCCTTGGCCCTGACACTGAACTGGGGAGTCCGGATGAGCAGCCAAAAGGATGGGCTCTTCAAGGAGATCACCCACGTCGAGGAAGAAATCAGCCGCTTCCGCTCCACCACTGGTAACCTGCAAGACTACATCCCCTTGCTTCGCCTCAACCCGGTCAACACGCACTCGGCCAAGGCGAGAGACATGCGAAACCGACGCGACGTCTATCTCACGGCGTTGAACAAGGGCCTCGACGAGCGCATGGCCAACGGCACCCACAAGCCGTGCATCCAGGCGAACGTCATCATGGACAAGGACGCCAAGCTCAACCAGGCGGAGCTGACGTCCATCAGCCTGACCATGCTCTCGGGAGGGCTCGACACCATCACGACGCAGGTGGCCTGGTTCGTGGCCATGCTGGCCCAGCGACAGGACATTCAAGAAAAGGCGGTCGCGGCGATCCGCGACTTGTACGACGAGAGGCGGCCCATGTGCGATGCCGAAGACGACCAGCAGTGCAAGTACATTGTCGCGTTGGTTCGCGAGTCGCTCCGATACTATACCGTCCTCCGACTCGCCCTCCCCCGAGCTTCCGTGCGCGACGTGCCTTACGGACAGACGATAATTCCCAAAGGCTCCGTCATCTTCCTCAACGCATGGGCGTGCAACATGGGTAAGTCCTCATATATGAAATTTCTTTTTGAAAAAAAAAAAAAAAAAAAAAACTCCAAGCACACCCCCTCCCCCCCAAATTGGAAAACTTAAGCTTACTCGTCCCAGACTCTGAAGTTTGGTCCGATCCCGAAGTATTCCGCCCCGAACGCTGGCTGGAGCAGCCAGACGCGCCTCTGTTCACGTACGGTGTTGGCTACCGTATGTGCGCCGGCTCCCTGCTGGCCAACCGCGAGCTGTACCTCGTCTACATGAGGCTGCTCAACAGTTTCAGGGTCGAGAAGTACGACGACGTCGACCACCACCCCGTCTCCGGGAACTCCGATCCCACTTCTCTCGTGGCGATGCCCCGGCCCTACCGGGCCAAGTTTGTGCCTCGGGACCTCAACTCGCTGAGAGAAGCTTTGAGGACCACAGAGGAGAAGTCCTAGCCGGTTGGCTTCGTAGTGAGGACCGTGGGGGCATGTCTAACAAGAGAGGAGATGGCCATCCCAGGCCATGAATGGCGGGGGGGGCTTTGGGAAATGGGTAGGACTCGTAGGAGAACAGTTCAATTGACCCATCGACGTGCGAGGACAGGAGTACATCAGGATGAACAAGAAACATTGGGACGCAAATTTACAAGTAAAATCATGGAAAAACATCCATACTTGCTTTGTATCTGGTCGGGGATCACGTGTTATATGATGAATGCATTTGAGGTACGCCATGGCCACATTCGTGTTTCTTGGAGCTCACACAGATTGATCTTTGTCTCGTGACCTACGAAAGGAACCCATAAGTCAACCTTGAGACGTCGATAAATTCACTATCCGGGTGTATTTACACCCGAGGCTCATATAAGCCCCCAAAAATGCCGAGAAATCTCCTCTTCCCCAGATAGGGGAGGCTGTTGGTCGTCTCCGCCGGTGTAGTCCTGGATCCCGTGGGCCCAAACGTCATCCGTCTGGCCAAACGCGTCGAAGAGAAAAATCAGGTCGTTGCTCAGGGCAAAGGAATCTGGAGCCGCAGCCCCGAAGTCCGCATGGAGACTCATTGGCTGGGCTGGAGGCACATGGGAGGAAAGCTCCGGCCCCATCGCCACCGGCTGCCCAGACTGCCGCTCTTCGACCACCGTACCCAAGGCATAGGAAGAATCGGAAGGATCGTGCCGGGGTACCCGGCTGTCTGAATCAGCTCCCCGAGCGGAGCTCACATCGCCGCGTAGCCCGATGCGTTGGGCCAGCGGTAAAAGACCGCGTATGCTCTTCCACAGCCTCCGGCTTGACGTGCCCTGGCGCGAAAAGCCCTTGACGAGCTCGACTGCAACGAGGAAGCTTTGCCTGCAGGGCTCGGCGAACATCCTGGAGCCGTGGCAGACGGCGAGGAAGAGGATGGCCAGCGCGCTCAGCAAGAAGTAGTTGAACGCGCTCTGCTGCCGTTCGTATATGTTGCTCGTCTCGCTGAGGTGGACCAAGACGGAGATGCTGTCGATGGCTATGTCGACCACCAGCCGGGCCTTTTCGACGTCGGCCTCGATGCTCGCCGAACTGATGACGTGGTGACGGTGTATCATGGTTCGGATGTGGTTCCCCCGCAAGTAAAGCAGGGCACGCAGCCGGCGGACCGCACGAGACTGCGTCGTCGAGATGCTCCCATGTGGAGGGCGGCGCAGCTGCAGATCCGGCGGTATCGAGTTGAGCCAGCTTTGTGCAGTGAAGTCGAGAAAAGCAACCGTGTCTTTCGGGATCGACTGTGTTGGCGCGCCGAAAGGCGGCATTGCATCCCAAGCCTTGGAGCACAGCCGCCCATAATCGATCAGACAGCGCAGATAGCGGAAGTCTTCGGACTAGGTTTGTTTTAGCCACAGGAGATCTGAGACACAAAGCTTTCATGAGAAAGCAAAAAAAAAAAAAAGGGGGGGGGGCAGTGGGAGGTTCGAGGATGTCGGGGCGGCAGTTGATGCGTGACGTTGTTCGAGAGACTCGCAGGTAACCGTCGAATCATCACTTACTGGCTCAGGCAAGTTTGGGTCGATGTCCCTGTCAGCAAGGGCAAAAGACAGGCTTGTTCCGAAACTCCAGCGGCGGTCCAACACGTAGACACACCAAAACACGCGAACTGCCAAGCCGCGTATTTCGGGATCTGGGAAGTTGTCGATCAGACTCATTTTCTGATGCAAACCCATCTCCAAGGCGGCACGCGCTGCCAGACCAATGTTTCTCCACGCGAGGAGCTCCTCATCCGAGAAAAAGTAGTAAATGCTCTGCCCTCACGTCAGTGTTTGTGTGCTGAACTTACCCGTTGCGCCAAATGCGTATACGGTATGGGCAACTTACAATCATGGCCAGGATCTGGATGACTTTGAGATCGACATCGGCGTCGATGGATAACTGGTATGTGAGTTGCTTGACAGGCTCAACGAGCTTGGTACTTGTAGGGTTCTTGCCGTGCGACTCGACCACCATGCTGATGGCAACGGCAATCCTCGCCAGAATCACGTCCTTGCTCTCCGCGCCCGTCGACGGAGCGGCGGCAGCGGATGCGGGCGTAAAAGCCGAGTTCTCCTCGACATAAGCCCGTATGGCAGCCGATTTTGAGATGAGTTCCCGCGTATCGACAAAAGGGTACACAATCTCGACCTCTTCCTCAAAGACCTCGAGAAGGCGCACGAACTCGTCGAGGGATATGGTGAGGAGAACGTCTGTGCCTTGCGCCCACTGGGACGCCTCGGACTGTTCGGGTGTGGGATACCGGCTGGGCTCAAGAGACTCGTTGACGGCTTCTGCAGCCGCGTCGTTTGCCGAGATGCCCATTTTCGTCAACGACGTCTCGGCGACTTTCAGACTGAAGGCCGATCTGGTGGGCCCGACGAACTGTGGCTGTCTGGGCTCCTTGTCGTCCTGGGAAGACGCGTTTTCGTGAGGGGGCAGATGATGCTGCGATCCCGGAGATGCCGAGGGCGCTTGATGGCTTTTGTGCCATGCCAGTTTTCCAACCGTGTTTGCCAAGCTGGCGACCTGTTCCCGAAGCATCGACAGCTCGCTCCGAATGTCATTCCTCGGCTGACTGGTTGTTCATGGTTAGCTTGTGTTCTATGATTCACCAGGGGGGGGGAGTATCTCTCACCCATTATGCCTCGGCTTTCTCCTGCTCCTTACGTTTTCCCTCACACCGGCGGCGCTGTCGTCTTGCGGAAGCACCGGGCCAAAGACGCATTGCACGCCACCGGAAATGCATCGCTGACATTCCTCTTCGGTGTCCGATCTCACACATTTGAGCTTTCGTTTTTTACACTCAAAACTACCACGCCAAAAAAAAAAAACCCTTAGATCTTTTGCAACTTGGACTTTGTCAATGTTGAACAACTTACCACGCGGCAGCCGCATACTTGGCACGCTTGGACCTGGGGCCTCGATTCAAGCTGGCAAGTGATCTCCTCCGCGTCAAGGATTCGCCGTTCGGGGAAAGGGCTTCCTCGTTGGCAGAGAGGCCGAACTCGTCGTCATCTCCAGCCATGGTTGCGAGTTCATGAGCTTCGAGGAGGGGCGAAAATGAGGTTGGGCAGTGATAGAGTTCACAGAAGACGTGTTGTTCCGGGACGCCTGGGGAAGAGTGTGGGGCTTAAGTATGGCCCCGCGACTGACTGGGATCCGGGGGTTACGGCACGTTCCCGGTATCCCCGCATGGGCTGTCAACGCTCTCCGGCAGTAGAATTGCTGACCTGCTCGATGCAATTGCCAGTTATCTCTTATTAGGCCTTCTGGGTTCAGTATATTACCTTCGACTGTTCCATCGTCATGTATCTGTAACACCCCGAGCATTGAAACTTGTTTGGTCTAATTGGAGCAAGCATCTTTCAACGGATTGTAGAAAGAGTTGATGAAAACTGCCTCCTTTCACCCCTCCTTCTCCCGCTCTCTCTTTCCAAAATTACAGTTTTATACTTTAACGTTTACTAGGTAGTGTCGGATTCGAACCCGAAACCTCTATCCGCCGAGTGTCATAACACACACCATTATCTGCAATGCAGCGTTCGATATTGCATAACCGGGCCAGAGGTTAATCCCACGTTGGGAAATTCAAATAATACCTAAGCAACAATGCCAACCCCCAAGCCTTATGAGCCGCCGTGGGAAGGACAACGAAGGGAAAATCAAACCGGAAAATTGGGGTTAATTAGCCATAATGGAGGCGGAAACAACATGCGCTAACAAGCGACGCGGATAATTCAGAAAGAATAGTCACGCCAATTGAGTGAGAGTCACAACTTAGGAGCCGGCGCCGGCCGTTGTTCCGAACTGTTCGATGAATTTAATAGTCCGTAATTAGCCCAATCACCCTGTACACACAAAGTGTCGAGTTCGTAAGACCGCGACACTGGTTTACATATTTTGTCAAAAAGTATCGAAGACGATACAGACGTCCGGAGTGCACACTACCCATTTGAAGTCGAATTTTTTTTTAAAAAAATTGCAGGTGTCCCTGGTTCAGGGTGGGTGTTTCTGGGAGAGTGAATCTAGACAAGAGATGCGATGAGGGAAGGGGCTTTGCTGATGCAGCGGCGTTCTTTTGATCACTCATTCTTGGGAAGACGTAAGCGTATGGGTATCTGATTTTTATATCCAAGACATAGTCCACTTGCCACGGACCAATCAGTTCTCGACGCAGCGTGCATCAATCCTATTTGTACCCCAGTCTTGAAAGTCCATCTAAGCATCGTGCTCCTGATCCTGATGCCTAATGNCCCCCCCCCCCCCCCCCAGTCATTTCTCATCCCTGTTGGCGCACATCCTTCGGAGTGGATCGTCCACGGTAGATGTGTATTTGGGGACGCGGAAAGTTATGCGGCCCCGTCGATTGCCGCGAAGATGGGGTACAAGGCACACACACACACACATGGGCGCCGCCGAAGGGTTGAAAAGCGAAATGGAGGGTCATGCTACCTGCCCCGAGTGACTTGAGCATGGTGCTCTTCTGCAGCCCGGCGAATTGGAACTGTTGGTAGTCCTGTGTAAGAAAACCCCCAGGTTCCTACACTAGCCAGGGTGTCACGGAACCATGATCAAGGCAGCCTAGACGCATCCACAGGCGACGGCGCACAAGCACACCGCCGATCAATATATCCAAGTCCGTAGCGGCATCCCTCGAGGACTGCATCGTGTGCTGAAGACATTGGAGGAAAACCGGGACATCCTGTAGATCTCTTGTGTAGCAACCCAGCCGCAAAGGATTCAGGATGCGGCAATCCTCCTCGTCACACACTCTTTTCATGAATCATGCTTCACCGGCTTGCCTTCTGGCTCCGCTTACTGACGTCTGTCGATTCTCGTCATGGCCAAATATAAGCCCAAGTGTATAAATACGGCCCCCCGGAACGCAAAGAAAGCAGTCTTTTTGTTTCCCCTCATCATCCACAACAGCTTCAACACCATCTTTTTTGATCCAAGCACTTGAAAGTCACCCCAAAAAAAAAAAAAAACCCCCCCATCTTGATCGTAGTCTGAAACACAGTCAGCGCTTTTCCACACCGCCCAAAATGCACATTAGCTTCGTCCTCAAGGCCCTAGTCACCCTGGGCGCCGCTACAGCTGTGTCCGCCTCCGCGATAGCGCCTCGGGCCAACCGCAAGGCCAACGAGTTCTCGAGCGGCAACTGGTACGTTTACAACCTCCCACGGCCCTGCTCTACGTCGCTGGCATCCCTCCCCTATCGTGAGGTAAAGCGCCCAGTGCTTGTCTCGACTAACCTTGCGTTTCTTCTCGGGACAGCGCCCAGGGGACTGCCTCGTACGAGCACGAGAGCAACTTCAACGTCGACGTCACGATGGACGACACCAGCCACTCCGTCTACTTTGCCTCGGGGCCGTGGTTCTACTACGGCGGCAAGACGGGGGATGGCGGCTCGTGCACCGGGGATCTGCTCGGAAGCTGGGCGAACGACGAGAACAACCCTTGTGTGAACCTGGACCGAAGGGGCGATGACGGGCGTCGCATCAAGTGCGTCAAGTGGAACAACGGTAGCACTTAGGTGGTGCTCAAGCAATGAAGTCAAGAGACATGAGGGTTCTGTTGGGGGGGGG
>NWBT01000048.1:677147-699502 GCA_003386485.1 Colletotrichum lentis
GGCCAGCGACCGACGAGCCTCATCGCTGCTGCTCAGTGTGACAGTGACTCGCATCGCCGTGCATTTTCGCAAGGCATCGTCTTTTTGGAGAAGCGGGGGCTACATGGTTAGGTACCTACATCACATCAAAGCGTTGGCTGCGGCCAGGGACGCCACGCGGCGGGGACTTTCGTCATTGGCTTGGGGAGGGTATCATGCACGTGGGCGGGCTTCCAGAAAGGCGGCCTCCCAATCCGGAGAGGAAGCTCGACGCCAGACACCGAGACATACACAAACGGCTTTCATAGTCTCATCTCACTTGCTGTCTCGCGTAGGGGAGGGGATACGAGTTTTCGGTTGGTTAAGCAAACGAAAAAGCACCTTCCGTGCTTTGCCAGCCACGACGCGGCGCTTTTTGCGAATGCGGCGTGGGATCCAGAGCCGAGTTGTAATGGACATTCGCCCCATGATCCAAGTTAAAACACCAGAGTTTGTAGAGACATGATGCAAATCTCGAGCTGTGTGTATGTTAGTACAGTGCACTACCCAAAAGCCACCACGCCCCCGGTGCATTCCGGAGATGTGGAGCCCCGATCTCCGCTTTTCCTGCGCCGTGGCTGTGGAGGCTTCCCCGGACCGTTGTCCGCCAAGTCTCTCCTGATCCCGGGACCTTCCCCTTCGGGACTGCCGCCAAGAGCCACCAAGAATCGCTTGGGCGGATGGGTGGCCAATCGAACCCGGCTTGCCTGGGCCGTAATTACAACCGACCTGTTGAGATATCGCTCATTGGCGACTGGCTGGCTGGCTCCCCTTTGGTTTTTTTATTCCAATTTCTATGGTTCTTCGTCGTTTACCACGGTTGCGATGCTACTCTGCTGCCGCCTGTAACTGGCCGGCCGCCCGTCTGCTCGCATGCATGATACGGGGGCAACGCGACCGACCCCATGTGCGGTGCCGTCGCCGTCACCGTCAGTATTCTCCCATGCTCCCTGTCTCTGCTCTGCCCCGTCTCTTGGGTCGTATCCGAGGCAAAGTCTAGAGACCAAACCTCCTCTCGTACACGCCCCACGACCGCGATTGCTGAACCCAACNCACCGCCTAGCAAATGCCCAGATCGACAGGGCTCTACGTGCGAGCAGCCATCCCGGCAACGTCCACTGCATGTCACGATTCCCCGACAGGTAGCAGCGATGACTAGCATGCAACGCGGTACGCACAGCTCTCTGTCGCTCGCTCGCTCGCTCACTCTCTCTCAGGCCGGCAGCTCTCCACGTCGGAGTGTCAGAGGATATAAACCCGGCCTCACGCCCACTCCTATAGCCACCTCCTTCTAGTTTGGAGCTTCAAGGGACTTTCAACCTCCAGTTCACTCACCCTCACTCCCTCCCTTGCTAGTCTTTGTCCAATCCCCCTTTCCTCATTCAAGCAGCAAATACGCCATTGTGTTTGCATTGGACATCCTCCATCATGGTCCGCGCTTCGTCCTACCTCGGCTCCCTTGCCGTCCTCGCCGCCTCGGCCGTGGCCAAGGAGATCCAGCCCAACGAGGCCATCGCCGCCGAGCTCTACGACTCCGGCAAGATTCACGAGCAGGTCATTGCTAGCAAGAAGGTGAGCGAGCACACGCACAAGCCAAAAAAAGAAAGAAAAAAAAGAAACACACCCTTCGCCGCGTCCGCCATCGTTACTGACACACAAGCCACACCAGGCCGAGTTCGCCCGCCAGAGGGCCGCCGGCGCCTACAACAGCGAGCTGTGGCCCGAGCTGGGCTACACTCCCTGCGTGAACGGATGGGCCGAGGCTGTCGTTGGTGACAGGCTCAACACCTTCAGGTGCCACAACGTACGTTTGCCTGCCCCCCCCCCCTTCTCCCGTCGCGCTCAATCAAAAGTAACACCGACTCCAGGCCGACCTGTACTCCTTCCTCAGCCACGCCGCCCTTGGTGGCCCCCTTGCCGAGGGTTCCTCCTCGTGGGGTTGGACCAACGACGACGGCCGTGAGTTCGTCGCCATCGGCCAGTACGAGGGCACCGCCTTCGCCGAGATCCTCTCGGACGGCAAGCTCGTCTACCTCGGCCGCCTGCCGCAGTACTCATCCCCCTCGGAGTGGCGCGAGATCCGCTCCTACAAGCACTACATGGTCATCGGCTCCGAGGCCGTCGGCCACGGCATCCAGATCTTCGACATGAAGAAGCTGCTGGACATCGACCCGGCCAAGCCCGTCGTCTTCGACGCCAAGCTCGACCTGGCCAGCCACTTCACCGCCCTCCTGCCCCTGGGCCGTGCTCACAACGTCGTCATCAACGAGGAGCTCAACTACGGCGTCGCCGTCGGCGCCATGCCCCGCACCGACCCCCTCTGCGCCGCCGGCCTCAACTTCTTCGACCTGACGGACCCCGCGAACCCCGTCTCCCTGGGCTGCGCCAAGGGCGACGGCTACGTCCACGACGCCCAGTGCCTCGTCTACCGCGGCCCGGACAAGCGCTACCAGGGCCGCGACATCTGCTACGGCTACAACGAGGACACCCTCACCATCTACGATGTCACCGACAAGGCCAACGTCACCAACATCATCTCCCGCATCTCCTACGAGGGCGCCTCCTACACCCACCAGGGCTGGGTCCTCGACGTGAACAACCAGGAGTTCCTCGTCCTCGACGACGAGCTCGACGAGTCCCGCGGCAACGGCCCCGCCGGCGACGGATACCCCGTCACCTTCATCTGGGACATCCGTGACCTGCAGAACCCCAAGCAGACCGGACGTACGTTTTTTTCTGTTTTCGTCTTTTTCTCTCTCCCAAGCATCCCCTACCTTTGTACGGTCTTTAGCATGATATGATACTGACGAGTGTTTTTTTTTTTTTCGGCAGTCTTCACCCACCCCACCAAGGCCATCGACCACAACCAGTACGTCATCGACAACTACATCTACCAGTCCCACTACGGCGCCGGTCTCCGTGTCCTCGACGGCCGCTCCATCCCCACCGACCCCACCGGCGCCGGCGTCTGCGAGGCCGCCTGGTTCGACATCTACCCCGAGGACGACGACTTCGAGGGCGGCGGCTACGTCGGCTTCGTCGGCACCTGGTCCTCGTACGCCTACTTCCCCTCGGGCTACATCTTCATCAACACCATCGAGCGCGGCGCCTTCGTCGTCAAGCTGACGGGCAAGGACTGCCCCAAGGCCCCCGTCTGCAACGCCGACAACTGCCTGCGCTCCTTCCGCGCCACCTCCGTCCCCGGCCGCCTCGAGGAGTCCCGGGACTTCTGCAAGACCTTCCTCAGCTCGCCCGTCAAGGACGCCGCCGTCCTGCCCTCGCACGCCGTCCAGAACTGCGCCAAGGAGGACAAGGTCGCCCAGGCTAGCAGCGCCTGCGCGTGCCTGCCCACCGCCACCCCCGCTCCTTAGTTGAAGCGTCGAGGGGAGAGAGAGAGGGGGGGGCAGGAGGGACGAAATGGTTCACGCGGGAAGAGAGAGAAATGACCGAATGCAAAGAAGTTGCGTGAAAGACAGCATGAAATGATTCTTAGTACCTAGTTTAAAGCCTCTCGGATGGTTGCCCATGGAAAAACCCCCCATGGTTTCCGAGAGGGAAGTTTAGCAACGCTTTTTTTGACGAGTAAAGAAAAAAAAAATAATGCGACAAGATTTCATGTCTAAACTTGGCGCCACTGTTTTCGTTCCCGGGTGCGCTGGTGACTGACCGACCTTATCCGTGTACGGGGCCGCCGAGTGGGTCTTGGAGCTCCGGGCGGCGGGCCCGGCGCCGTAGCTTCTCCGCAGTGGTCGCTGGGCGCCGAACCCGTCTCGCAGACCATGCGTCAATACCGACCAGGCGTAGCTGAAACGCGTTGCCCGAGAATAAACCATACTTCGGCTCACTGAGTATTCTCTTTCGCTTGCATACAATGCGACTGAGCCCCTCCGAGTGCACCGGCCGGCTGGGAGGAGGAAGATCCATTTCCCCCATGTTAGGACCATCACATCTCGAGACCCCCTCCCTCCCAACATGCAATAGCAAAACAGGCAATGCCAGCAGCGATTCGGCTTAGACCCCGACCCCCCACAGGTTCTTCGCGATTTAAGGTGTGCAACAAGCTCGGAACCTGCATGCTTGCCCACGGGCCTCGTCGCGCCGGTGATGAAACGCGTCCTTGAAACATCGACAACGGCCTCGTCGGGGGGTAACTGTTGCGCTCGCCGAAATCACAGGAAATACATTGGACTGAACTTCTTTCTTCTCATCTTGCATTCTTCCAAGAAACGGGAAGAAGGAAGAAGAAGAAGAAGAAGAAGGAAGAAGCAGAAGAAGAAAAAGAAGAAGCCATCATGATGAGTGTGCGCATGCTCCTCGCAGCTCTGGCCGTCGTCGGCCACGCGCAAGGCGTGAAGCCGCAACACCCCATCTTCGAATCATGCGCCGCCAGCCCGCTCCTCCCGGACTCCCAGGGGGCCTGCGGCAAGGGCGCGATGCTGACCCCCGAGGCGCCGACCGTCGACGGGCTCGCCGTGAACGGGACGGGCGTGAAGAAGGCCATCTGGCGCTGGGACGAGGGCTGGCGGGGCCCTCACTCGTGCGCCGTCCCCTTCTGCGCCTACTCGCGCCCTTCCTTCGCCGGCGGCCGCGGCGTCGTGCTCGTGAGCACCGCCTACAACGCCGAGCGGACGTCCCGCCTGTCGGCCTTCTCCAACGAGTCGGTCGCGGGCGAGGGCGACAGCGACCTGTTCCGCGTCGTCGAGGTGCCCGGCAAGGGGCTGGGCCTCGTCGCGAACCAGCCGATCCGGCGCGGGCAGCGCATCATGGCCCACGCGCCGACCGTGGTCGTCCACCGGAGCTTCATCGACGTCGTCGACCTCGAGGGCCAGTACCGCCTCCTCGACGACGCCATCGCGCAGCTCTCGGACGAGAGGCGGGAGGCCTTCATGGAGCAGGCGGCGGGCCAGTCGGCCGAGCACGCGTCCTTGGGGCACAAGATCCACGACATCATGCACACCAACTCGTTCGAGCTGAGCCTCGGCATCAGGGACGGCCACCACTTTGGCAACTATCCGGAAGTGTCGCGCTTCAACCACGACTGCCGACCCAAGTACGTCGACGCCCTCTCCCCCCTTCCCCTTTCTCCCCTTCTCCTTTCTCACCCTCGCGCCCCAAAGTTTCTCATGAACTGACCCGGGCGGGACGTATAGCGTCGCCTTCTACATCGACGACTCGGACATGCGGCACTACACCCACGCCGTCCGGGACATCCAGCCCGGCGAGGAGCTCACCATCTCCTACGTCAACTCGCTCAGCGCGCGCGTCGTGCGCCAGGACCGCGCCCAGCGCAACTGGGGCTTCGGCTGCGCCTGCGCGCACTGCAGCCTGCCCGAGGCCCTGGTCCACGCCTCGGACCAGCGCCTCGTCCGGATGTGGGACATTGAGCAGCAGCTCAGCCACTGGAACGGCGACAAGGTGGACGAGGAGACGATCGAGACGCTGGTCGCGCTGTACCGGCAGGAGCAGCTGGACCGGTCGCACGGGTCGGAGGCGTTCCGGCTCGCCGCGCTGAACTACAACTCGCTGGGGATGGAGGGGGAGGCGGTCGAGTACGCGAAGCTCGCGGAGGAGCAGCTGCTGCTGGAGGGCGGGCCGCGGTCGAAGCCCGCCGAGGACATGAGGAGCCTGTTGCGGGATCCGAGGGCGCATTACAGCTGGCGGCAGAGAGTCTAGCCGAAATCTTGGTCGTCTGCTTCTTGTGGCTCTGGAGGTGGGTGGATGGCTGGAACCTCGGGAGGAAGAGTAAGACTGGAAGGGTTCCAGGTTGGTCGGCGCGCTCTCTGTCCGGGTTGCATGGTTATAATTAAATAAATCATAAGCGTACAACTCATCCAAGAGACTCCCAGCTACCGCTGAAACTATGCTATCATGTAAGATGCCTTGAAGTGTAAACAAGAACCTCCCCCCCTCTTCCCCTAGCTTGACCCAAGCCTTATGTCGACCGTCCTTCTACTTCCTTCTTCAGCTCTTGGTTGAACTGATTCCACCCGACAAGCGTCTTCTCTCGGAAGGACCATCCCGGCCTCATGAGGAACGCGAGAAGGCCCGAAAAGTTCTCGATCTGGACGAACGTCGTGCCCCCGGGGTTCACCTGGCTGGGCCGGAAGTAGAATTGGTGCAGGCCGGTGAAGATGCCCGGCAGCGAGCCTAGCCAGTGCAGGGCTTCGCTCGTGTTTTCCTGGGGGGGGGGCGGAGTTTCCATGTGAGACGGGAAGCGTCATGACGGGGCCGCGGCCCGCGGGGTCGGGGGGAGTCAACACACACCTTGATCACCGGCTTGAACTTCATGTCTCCCATGACGACCCGGATCTGGTCTCCGTTCTTCAGGTCGGACGGACTCCTACCGGGGTCCGTGGGCTCGAGTTTCCACTTCTCACTCCATTGCTTGTATCGCTGGAAGTCCAGAAACTGCAGTCCGTCAGCGAGCGGCACGCGCGGCAGCGGTGGATGGAAGCACGTACTACCGATCTCACCGCAGCAGGCGGCGCCTGGATTTCGATCTCGGCCGATATGCTCTGAGCAACGCCCATGGTTGGTGCAGTGTGTGAAAGTCACGCACAAGGTTAGGAGTAGGAGGTGTTGTTGGTGTTGTTGTTTTGTTGTTTCGGGGCCGCCAAATGGGTGTTTGAAGTTCAAAGTCGAGTGAAGTGTCAAATGAGTGGGTTCAAAGTTGAGTAAGTGCAGAGTGAGTATGTGATGTGAGTGTGCCATGTTTATCACGGGGGGGGGGGGGGGGGGGGGNCTATATAAAAGATTGCCATGGTGCAAAACCCCCCTTCCTCTCATCAAGCCCGATGAATCCCTTTTCATTCAACGTTTGAAATGTAGCCCCAATGGAGCGGTCTACGGCCAAAAGGCAAATCTAATGATCTTCAACGTTGACGCCACCAAGCCCAGATCGGATAGACTGATGCAGCTGAACCCCGAGCCGACGATTCAACGTGCCGTGATCCAGTCCGAGCATGACCCCCCCCCCCTGTCAGATCAAGCCACAATAAGCGCTAGACGGGATTCGGGGATCCTCCAACCCCGTTCGTTCCACAACGAAGGGCCCGCCTCGACCTTTCGACACATCAACTGCCTGGACGGTCCGATGCAGGAACCCACATGTCGTTGTGGGTGAAGACGCCCGCGTGGTTGGATTCCTTCCACGGCGTGTCTGGCCTGGCGCAGTTGACGTTGGTCCCGCCGGGGCAGGGAGGGGGGACTGAATCTCTCCCGAAGCTGACGACGTACGTCAGGACTGCCTTGGGTATGGCAAGTCTCTGTTGAGCCATGTTCATACTCGTCGCCGCTGGGCAAGGACAGAAACTACGGGTGGTCGAGGTTCCTTGGTTTCACGCATCCCACGATTTCGGTGGTGGAAGAAACAACCTCACTCTGGACAACCACTGCCTGGGCAAGATCAGCATTCAAAGAGACTTCCGGTATGGTCACCGTGATACCATACAGCTAGTTGTAAGAACCCTTATACGAACCCCAGACCCCTGCGTTTTTGTGCATTCTCCAAGACCTTTTTCCCGTCGTCACACCAAGTCAGAGCGGCATCCTGGAGATCCATGTCAGAACCCGGCCAAGTCTCCAAGGAACGGCAATCGAGGACTCGGTTCACAACGCAGTCGGCAGCCCTGAGCCCGTCAAGCGTCCCACTTCTCCTGTGAATGCCCGGACAACGTCCGCATCGAATGGCTCCTCTTTCAAGTGCCGCTGCAGGGACCATGCGCAAAAACATCGTGGGAGTTTCCGCCAAAGGCTCTGTCGGAGCAAATTCATGTGACCAGACAGCATCCTGATCGCCCTGGCCCGATCGAACAGCTAGTTCCCAGCGACAAGCCGAGGTAAGGTGAGAGAAGCACGAGGAGCAATCTCTGTCAAGCCCTCACGCAGGACATGAAACCACATGCACGCTCGGTTGCCGGCAACCCAAACGTCGGGAACACCAAGGCGACGCATGCTCACGTCGGGAAGGGGGGGCCTGGAGATTGCTTTAGCACAGATTTTTACATATGCATCATATGCATTAGATTCGTTCTATTTGATAATTTGTTTACAAAAGTCATCCGAAGTGAACCTGTCATTTCCCTTGATGCGCCTATCCTATGGTGCCTTGTAACACCCGACACCTCATAATCTTGCCAACTGGCTTTATTGCTCGACAGGCTCGACGGCCGCCCTGGCAGTGGCGTCCTCGGCAATCCCGATGAGTCTGTTGGCCGCCTTCTTCTTCTTACGGTCCTTACGGCCGGTAGGGGGAGTTATCTGAGGGGGCGGGACCGGTACTGGCATAGGAGCCGCAGGCACGTTGGGAGCAGGCGCAGGAACCGGGGCGGGTGCCACTGCGGGAGGAGCGCCAACGGCCGGCGCCGGTTGAGGTACTGGGGCAGGCAAGGGAGCGCCGACTGCTGGGACAGCAGGGGGGACGGGGGCAACCGCGGGAGGCGCCGGTGCTGCGGCCGGAGGAGCTGGGGAAGCAGCTGGAGGGGCAGGCTGATCAGCAGGGGGGGGCGGAGCGGCCGCAGGAGGAGCGGGAGCGGCGATCGGGATCCCGTCGGGGTTGGCGGGAACAGTGGCAGCGGCCGGTACAGAGTAGGCGGCGATGCCCTGGTCCAGCACAGACTCGAGCTGAAGTCTGCCCTCAGCCGCGATTCTCTGGCCGACTCGGGGGACTTTCTCCTCCAGCGCAGCAGTCAATGCCATGCTCGAGATTTTCTGCCTCTGAAGTGACTCCAAGGCGACGCCGCTGACGCCAAGGTTGTCGAGGGTGGGTTTGCGGGAGACCAAGTCCCCAACTGTGGTGGTTGTCTGATCGATGAGGGCGTCTGTGGTCCGGCGGAGTCTGGCAGCTCGGAAAGCGCCGAGTTCGTCGACGGCCTGGATCTGGACCGTGGCCTGGTCCGTGGCGACCTGGGCTTGTTGGGAGAAGATGAGGAGGTTGTTTGCTGTGACGGGACCGCCGTCCAGGGACAGGATTGCGGCATCGACATTGGCGAGTGACTCGGACACGGGGGCCAGTGCCTTCTCGATTGTGTCGATGTCACCGATGGCCCTCTCGTCGATCTGGATGACCCTGAGGGGCCGGAGGGGCACGGCGGCCGTCATGGCCGCCTGGCCGAAGAGAGCAAGGACCAAGTGCAGGGAGTGCATCCTGATGAAAAAGATGGGCAGACAAAAGGGGTCTTGAAAGTTTTGAGTGAAGGATATTGAAGAAGCTGTGGGAGTGCCCAAGCCGATGCCCTTGAGTTTCCTTGTCTGATACTCCCAAAAGATTACTTCCCATCGAGGGGATATGGGATAGGTTTATAAGCTTTGGCCGACTTGTCCCTGAGCGCCCAAGCTTGGAGTCGTGATCACGACCAAGGTGGAATGGATGCGGCGTCGTTGGCTCCCGTCTGCAACTCAAGGGTAAGACCGTGAAACACCTCCCTACAGGGCGGCATGCTAATAGTCTTCCAGCTCGCAGCGGCACGCTGGTGGCCTGTCTATTTCAGTCGGAGAACGAGCCTCGCAACTCTGGTCATTGCGTCCCCGACGCAAGAATTCTTGAGGAACAGGTCAGCAGGGTCTGTGCTGGTATGTGTGTCCCTTGAATGTCGGCCGGGAGGCTCTGTGGCTCTGGCAGGCAGAGTCTGTCCACCTTTGGCAGCTTGATAGCAACGTGTAGCTCAACTGTGGCGAAACGACGGCAGCAAAGAGAATAGGCTTCTGTATCCGGGGAACCCCTGACCCGTGCGGGCAGCCCTGTGCAGGAAGGGAAGGCAAGTTTCCCGACGCAACAAGGACAAGGTCTCGGCGACATGATGACAGAATGGCTGCAGGAGCCATGAAACTGGTGGCCCCGCGTTCGTGGTTGCAGACGAAATGCCGAAGATCAGGAGCTATGTTCGAGGAGGCTCTCCCACGAACAGCTCTCGGACGCAGCCATCGTTCGCCAGCGCCCATCGGATGAACCATGATACCTGCAGGGTGTTGGGGCAGTCGGGGACGCAGGCCACATAGATGCCCATGCTTAGACGTGTTTCGAGGACGCATGGTATTAGGTAAGGCAGTATCCGTACGTGTAGGCATATCCGTACCGGCGCTGCTGCCAAGAGGTGTGTCCTATGGACGTCGACGTCGCGTACTTGAGTAGCCGTCTGCAGAGGCGGACGCTGCTGCGCCCCGGTACCCGCGGGCCGCCGCAGAGTCCCCACTTGCTAAACCAACCCGGCGGACCGTGGTGCCGTGCGTCCCCAGCACGCTCGCTTTTCGAATAGTACTGCAGTGCAGCAGGGCGTCTCTGCGGGAGACGGCCGTCTTGATGAGGCTCTCCATACCGTCGGCCTCAACGCCTCAGCACCTCCTATAGCTGTGACCAAAGGCAGTAAGGCGCCCACTCCTGCTTCTGAACTGGATCGATGATGATGGCCTCAGCTTTTCGCCTCCTGGGGCGGCTGTCGCTCCATCGTCACCGACCGATGCGCAACGGCCTTCATGGAGAGTTCGGATCATCGGTTGTGCCCTTTGTCAGTGAACGAGTTTCGGGCGACAGCTGACGGTCGTTCAGCGCCAGGCACACTGACCGTCGTAGCTCCAGTCGGTTCAGCTCGCATCAGACCCATCATGTTGCATGGGAGAAAGCTTGAGGTTGGTTGAATGTGCGGCTGCGTATAACCTTGGTGAAGTCCCCTTTGCTGCCAACATGAATTACAAATGCCCCTTGATGGATATCGAGAAGCTTCATCAACAGGCCACCCACTGGAGGGGCAGGTGAGCCAGGCAGGGTACGTCCGGTGATGAGTCAGGCCGAACCAAATGCTGCTCTGGATTACGTGGGAAGAGCCCCACTACGAAGTATCTACGGATACGCACCGAGTACTTAAGCTCCCGGTCGCATCTTACCACACACAGGTGGCATGCGGGCGGGATGGGAAGCGCATGCACTCCTTATTCGAGCACTACTTGAGCACTCGTCGCCCCCGAAACTGAAGACCGCAGTTCAACCTGCTCGCTCAGTGTATAGCAAGCAAGCTTCGAGAGCATCGTTATTGCTGCAAGGCCGAGACGATGCCTATCGAGATTCAGACTGTTGTCGAGGCCGATCTGCGGCGGTGTGCCGAGATTGAGCACTTGGCGTTCGCCGAGAGCTCATCCAACAAGTTGCTATTCCCCGGCCCTTTGCCTGAGGATTTCCTGGGGCTTCAAGCCAGTGATCTGGCCAAAAAGCTACGAGAGGATCCAAGCGTACGCATGTACAAGGCAGTGGACACTGCGCTCTCGGGCGACGAAGCGATCGTTGCGTGGAGCAAGTTCAACGTGTATCCTGACGGCATGCCGGTGCCAAAGCCACGCATCTGGGGCCCGGGCAGCAATGAGGAGGCGTGCAATCAGCTGTTTGGCGGCATGGACAGGATGCGCGAGCGCTTGATGGCAGGCAAGCCGACCGTCTGTAAGTGTCAGAGACGACGGGTAGTCGACGAGCCGTTGACGGCCGTCACTAACACTGGATGCAGACCTCCACATCCTGGTGACGGACCCAAAGCACCAGCGGCGCGGGGCGGGATTGCAGCTGCTGACGCCCGTGATGCAAGAAGCTGTTCGGCGGAGCGTGCCCGTGTATCTGGAGTCGTCGGAGCCCGGGCACCCTCTGTATACCAAGGCTGGGTTCAAGGATATCGAAGAGCTTCGGGTCGACTTTGGCAGGTTTGGCGCATCGAAGCCTCACCTGTTGTGGGCCATGATCTGGGAGCTGCCGAACCGACGATGCCCTTGAAGCAGGCCATCATCTGTCGCTGTCGTGCATGGTGTGCATGGTGTTATACTCTGCATCCCCTGCATAATTAGCATGCGTCGAAGAAAGAATGTCACCGGCTCGGGGAACGGGTGCCCAATGGTCAGGTCGTCTGATAATAAGTCAGGTTACTCTTGGACCGGCGTTGAGTCCCGAACGACGACTTTTGACAGGACATGTCGGGTCGGGTGGGAAAAGCCATTTGCGGCCGCAGTTGATTAGAGGAAACACATGCTGTTGGCGAGCTGCATCTCCCCGTCGTGCAGGGCCCTTCGGAGTGTTTGCGTGTACCGTGCGTGTATGCGTCGTGTCTGGGGGTTTGGACTGACTACAGGTAGGTAGGCAAATGGAGATTGATTGATTGATGGATGGTGAAGAGCTGGCTGTGCCTGTTCCGCCCTACGCAGTGCAGAACGCACAGTCGAACAGTGAGTGGCACAGTGTTGCAGCGGCACTGTTGGGAGCATCCCCGACGCAACGGAGCGGAAAGAGCCGAACAAGCGAAAGGGGACCCACAGTTCGACTGCCCGATAACGATTACACTTTGGCACTTGCACCGCCTGCTGCTGGCTTGGGCATGCAGTGGCTACTGGGCGGCACCTGGCTTCCTTCAGGCACAAGGCCGCCCGCCAGCCAGTACACGGGCCCCACTGTCGGCGCTGGAAATGATGATGAAATCACTTTTATTCCTTCTTCACAGTATCCGTATCCGTATACCTACCTACCTACCTACCTACCTGTGCAATGGAGGGGCCCCCCCGGACCTGTAACAGCTAAACTCCGAAGCAGAGCACACCGACGCATCTTGTCCCGCCCATCCATCCCATCCCGCCTTTGCCTGCTTCCCTCTTGCTCAAACCCATGGCCGCTACCCCGTGGGATCAGAGCTCCTCCTACCTCCAATAGCTCACCACTCACGGCTCGGCAACATGTCGTACGTCGCGCCCATCCACAGGCCAAGCAGCATACGGCAGGCCTTGAGCATACGCCTGTCGGAGGACGACGAGACCGAGAGCTTGCTGGTAGCGTAAGTTCGCCGCCCTCTCTAGACCACTGCCCTGTCCCCTACATTGATTGACCTGACCTGACCCGGCCCATACGCTTGACAATGCCCTCGTGCCCCCCTCCGGACTCCGGAATGCATTGGGCCCTACTTTCTGACACCCTCCAAGGAGATCCAACAGACTCGAAATATGGCGCGTCACGCCCACCGACATGTACATGCTCGGCTCGGCCGCAGTCTACGGCACCATCCTTTTCCTCCAGCGCCTGCGGCCCAAGGACACCAAGGCCGACCTGCTGTTTGTCGGTACCGACCGATTCCAATACTTCACGGCGAGATGGGACTCCGCAACCCAGAGACTGCAGACCGAGCAGGTCATCGAGGATGCCGCCGAACCTCATATGCGCGACGCCCAGAGTCAGGATAGGTGCCTGGTAGACCCGACGGGCAAGTTCATGGCCATGCATCTGTGGGAGGGCGTCATGAACGTCATGCGCCTGGGAACGCGCAAGGGAACCTCTACCCGCCTCGACGACTCATGGGAGCGGGTTCGCCTGTCGGAGCTTTTCGTCAAGGCCAGCACCTTCGTGCCCACCGAGACCGGCCACCCGACGGTTGCCTACTTATATCAGTCCCAGATCGACAAGGAAGATGCGCACCTCGCCATATACAGGCTCATGAGCGACGACAAGAACACAGCCGTGTCAAGGTTCGATCCCAGCAGGGATCGGGAGTTCGAGCTGGAGATCAAGGATCCATATGCGCGCATCGTCATACCCGTGCCCATCGTGGAAGACGAGGTCAAGCGTTACCACAAGAGAGACACCACAGGGGCGAAGGCCCAGCTGGGTGGCTTGATTGTCGTCGGAGAGACGCTGTTGGTCTACGTCGACACTCTGACACGCACCGTCGTCGAGAGCAGGCTTAGCAGCCCTGCCATCTTCGTCGCATGGGCCGCCTACGACGACACGAATTACTTCCTCTCCGACGACTATGGAAACCTTCATCTCCTGACGATTGCAACCGAGGGTGTCGTCGTCAAAAGCCTCTCCCTGACAATATTAGGCGTGACCTCTCGCGCGTCCTGCTTGGTGCATATGGGAAACGGCTTGCTTTTCCTGGGCTCTCATTACGGCGATTCCCAGCTTCTCCAAATCAACATGGAGAGCCTGAAAACGAGGCTCGTCCAAACCATTCCCAGCATTGCCCCTATCCTCGACTTTTCCATAATGGACCTGGGAAACGCCGGGGATAGCCAGGTCGGCAATGCCTTCTCCTCGGGCCAGGCTCGCATCGTCGCCGGCTGCGGCGTTCATCAAAACGGCAGTCTACGGAGCATTCGAAGCAGTGTAGGTCTCGAAGATGTTGGCGTTCTCGAGGACTTACAGGATGTCCGCGGACTGTTCAGTCTTCGATCCCACGGCTCGCCCAAGGTTGACACTCTTGTTGTATCCTTTATTACTGAGACCCGAATCTTCAAATTTGACCCAGAGGGCGGCATCGAGGAGGTGTTTGGGTTTCAAGGGCTTGCCTTGGACAGACCAACGCTAATTGCGACAACTCTTCCCGACGGCCGCCTGTTGCAGGTCACATCCACCACCGTGACGCTTCTTGAATCCGAAAGGGGCATCGCTTTGAACACCTGGACTGTACCGGATGGTAAGGCCATCGTCAATGCGTCGGCCAATAATAAGTGGGCGCTACTGTCTATCAACGGCACATCCCTGGTGTCTCTGGATATGTCGAACAATCTGTCGACTCAAGAGCAAGTCTTGGGTCGCGACCTTGGAGGTCATGAGGATCAGATCTCCTGCATCCACGCCGCTAGTGATCTCGACGACATTGGCGTGGTCGGCTTCTGGGCGACTGGTTCGGTATCCATCATCGACCTCCGCACACTCAATGCTCTCCACGGGGAGACCATCAAGCAAACCGACGATAGCGTGTCTGTTCCAAGGGACCTGGCCCTAGTACAACTTCACCCGCAACACCTTCTGGGCCCAACACTCTTCGTGGCCATGGAAGATGGGCAGGTGGTGTCCTTTAACGTTTCAAAGCAGGACTTCTCCTTGTCTAGCCGAAAGAGCGTCACACTAGGTAGCCAACAGGCTGGTCTCCACGTGCTTCCCCGGCCAGGCGGCCAGGGCATCAGCAACGTCTTTGCCACCACCGAGCACTCCAGTCTCATCTACAGCTCAGAGGGACGCATCATATACTCGGCAGCCACCGCCGAGGACGTCACGTACATCGCGCCGTTCGACTCGGAACCTTTCCCCGACGCCATCTTCCTTGCCACAGAGCAAAATATCCGCATCGCCCACATCGACGCCGAAAGGAGAACCCATGTCAACCCATTGCCGCTACGCGAGACGGTTCGCAGGGTCGCGTACTCGCCGGCACTGCGGGCTTTCGGCATCGGAACCATTCTCCGGGAACTCGTCAACAATGAAGAAGTAGTCACCAGCTCGTTCCGGCTTGTCGACGAAATCGTTCTTGGAGTTGTCGGAAAACCGTTCCACCTCGACGGCTCGACGTCGACGGAGATGGTTGAGAGCGTCATCAGAGCAGAACTGCCGGATAGTATGGGCCAGCCCGCCGAGAGGTTCATCGTTGGTACGAGCTACTTGGCCGATCCGGAGATGGACGAGAACAGCGACACCAGAGGACGAATTCTCGTCCTCGGCGTGGATTCCGACAAGAACCCTTACCTGATTGTCAGCCACGAGCTGAAAGGCGCCTGCCGGAGCCTTGGTATCATGGGCGAGAAGGTTGTCGCCGGCCTGAGCAAGACGGTGGTGGTATATGAGTATGCTGAGGAGTCGAGCACCTCAGGCGCACTGCGCAAGCTGGCCACGTTTCGGCCTTCGACGTTTCCCGTTGACATCGACGTCAACGGAAACATGATTGGCATCGCTGATTTGATGCAGTCAATGACTTTGGTTGAGTTCATCCCAGCCCAGGATGGAAACAAGGCCAAGCTTGTGGAGCGAGCCCGTCACTTCCAGTACATCTGGGCCACCTCGGTGTGCCACCTGGAAGGGCAGTCGTGGCTGGAAGCGGATGCTCAGGGCAACCTGATGGTGCTGCGGAGGAATCCCGACGCGCCGACAGAGCATGACCAGAAGCAGATGGAGGTCACGAGCGAGTTCCACCTTGGCGAACAAGTCAACAAAATCCGGCCACTCGACATCACACCCAACGAGAACGACCCCATCGTACCCAGGGCGTTCCTTGCGACGGTAAGGCGATTCCGGCGTCCGATGTTGCGCGCAAGTAAAGAAACTAACAGCTCATAGGTTGAGGGGTCGCTTTATGTATATGCGGACATCAAGTCGGAATACCAAAGTCTCTTGCTTCAATTCCAGGAGAGACTGGCGGACGTGGTCAAAACCCTGGGACAGGCAGGAGGCGGCGACTCTACTTCGGGCCTGTCCTTCATGGCGTGGCGGGGCTTCAGAAATGCCAAACGGGCCGCGGACGGGCCTTTCCGGTTCGTCGACGGCGAGTTGATTGAGCGCTTCTTGGACTTGGACGAGGCAAAACAAGAGGCCGTCGTTCAAGGCCTTGGTCCAACAGTCGAAAACATGCGGAACCTGGTCGAGGAGCTGAAGCGCATGCATTAAAGCGTCATATGTACATGAGGGGCTATTTTGAGAGAAGGGAGTTTACCGGGAACGGGGCGAGCATTTGCGACGACACCCCGACAGAGTAGATACTGCAATTCTGGGTATCAGGTTCGCAAAAGGCTACGATTGATTTTTAGTAGAAGAAGTAGAGATGAATCAATTAGGCCCTGCGACCCCGGTACATGAGTCAATGGACGACGACCAAGTTAGAGATGCCAGAATTTGCCGCCGGGATGTGTTGCGTTAAAGGGGGGGGCTTGCAGATATCCACAGTAACGCTGTCATCACTCGTGCCACTCCGGAAAGGGCCGGGTCCCAGCTGTCTCCACCAGCCAATCAAGGACCGCCAATTTCAGAAACAGTCTGCCTGAGGCCATAGATCAGAAAGCTTTCCGGCAATCCCAATCCTCAAACCACGAGCATCACGGAAAAAAGACGCTCTCCTAACCCCCCAAACGTCATCCCTCCCCCAATTGCATCTCGCAACACGCAGCTTCCGCCGCAAAACCGCCTCCTCTCCGCTCTGCCTCCTTCCCCGGATATCACGAGATGGCGCCTCTCGCACACGCATCCCGCACCTGCCTGCGGCAGCTGGCGCGAAGCAGCCCTTCCGCGACGACGGCTGCGCGCGCCCTTAGCACCTCGGCCGCCCGGAACGACACGACGGCCGCGAGCTACTCGAGCCCCTTCAAGGGCGCTCAGGCTGGCAACAAGATCCCCGACTTCAGCAAATACATGAGCAAGGGTTCCGCCAGCAACAACCAGCTGTTCGGATACTTCATGGTCGGCACCATGGGCGCCATCACCGCTGCCGGCGCCAAGTCTACTGTCCAGGGTAGGGAAGCCCTTTCCGTTGCCCCGAGAACCGGCATCCGAGAAGCGAAGGACGATGATGGAGGCATTGGGGAAGAGAAAAGTCGCGATTGTTGGGAATTTGTAGGCTGACGGATTGTGCCGCATTGCAGAGTTCCTCGTCAACATGTCCGCCTCGGCCGACGTTTTGGCCATGGCCAAGGTCGAGGTCGACCTCTCCACCATCCCCGAGGGCAAGAACGTGAGTGGCCTGACAATAGTAGTCCCGAGAGTCTTTAGCCTTGCGGAACAGCAATACTGACATGTGCGGACGCCAGGTTATCATCAAGTGGAGAGGCAAGCCCGTCTTCATCCGCCACCGCACCCAGGCCGAGATCGACGAGGCCAACAAGGTCTCCGTTTCCTCCCTCCGTGACCCCCAGGCCGACGAGGACCGTGTCAAGACCCCTGAGTGGCTCATCATGCTGGGTACGTTTTTTTATATATTTTTTTGGCTATCTCGGCAACAATCCCAGCAATGACCGATGTGTGTGTGTGTGTGTGTGCCGGGCTGTCGGAGGAGTGGCGCCCCAGCCCATCAGCCACGGACTCTTGGCATCTGCATTTTGGACTATGTCACTGCTGTGACGAGGCACCTGCTAACATGAGCTTCCCGCTAGGTGTCTGCACGCACTTGGGTTGTGTTCCCATCGGCGAGGCCGGCGACTTCGGCGGTTGGTTCTGCCCCTGCCACGGATCCCACTACGACATTTCCGGCCGCATCAGAAAAGGACCTGCTCCCCTCAACCTCGAGATCCCCGAATACGACTTCCCTGAGGAGGGCAAGCTGGTTATTGGTTAAGCAGTAGCTCTGTAAGAATATAAAGACGCAACGCGGGAGAAGAGAGAGAGCAGTGAGGAATCGAGAATGGAGAGAGCAAGGTCCGGGTCCCCCTTCGAGGAGACGCTGGCGCTGATGGCAACAACAACGAACTACTAGAACACCTTTTTTTTTATTCTTTGCATCGGGGACGACGAGCCGTGGGTGCCGGTTTTGGGTCCCCCATCCTGAAGAGAGAAAGAGGTCATTTTCTTTTTTTCTTTTCTTAGACGTGTCCCCCCGGGCAATGATGCCAATGTACAAAAGTCACACGAGCGTCCAGGAACAAGGAGTAGCCTCGCCACTTGCTAATAGCCAACCGTCGGCCTGGATTTTTGATGTTCGCGCGGCGAGTGATGATGGACTGATGACAGCCCACAGGCGAGCCCGGGACGGATATGTCCGACAAGGCTTCTTTTTTTTAGTTTTTTTTTTTGTCTTGTTGCAAGAATTGGAAGCCTGCATGTGAAAGGTATCTGACGATGCTCAAACAGAGGCGACGGGCCTCGGTACCGGGCTTTTCGAACACCGGCCAGGATTCGAGCGCCCTGGATGCGGAAGCCGTCAGATATCGAGGCTTTTCGGCCAACTCTTGTAGGCGAGGCCGCCACGCTCCTCAACGCGCGGGACTCGACCGATGTGTTGGAGTCCATCATACCGGGCTCCGCGGCCATGTGACAGCAGGCTTCGACGCTCAGATGGGCACACGCGCCACACTTTTTGAATTCTCCCCGATCCCAAGGACTTGTCAGCGCCACTGGCTGACAGCTGTGACGCGTTGATGTTTAGGACGACGGTCTCAGTAGCATGGGGGGGAGGGGGGGCATGAAGCGGGACGACAGTGTTGGAGAAAACGGGGGCCGTCTTGATGGGGACCGATGGAGTGCTGGAGAAGACGTCTGGGAAGACGGATAAGGTGGGTGAGAGAGGAGACGGGCCGGAGGTGTGAAGGGAGTGTTGCTTGGAGGAGGCGAGTTGTCAACTCACCACAGTGTCGCCCGGGAGTGTATGAATGGGATGTGCGGGTTGCTGTCGACGATGGTTGAATCCATACCCTGTATTCTCGGCAAAACAGATGGGCATGTCACGGCAGACGATGAGATGACACTCGGGGCATGCGTGAACCAGGCAGAACCGTCCAAACTGTTTCTACAACATGGCTATTGCTGTATATCCAGACTCGCACTCCGCCCCGCGGGAAACAAGGAACAGATGGGGACGGCAGATACCTCAGAGCTCCGCCTTGTCGCAGAGGGTATGGATGCAGTGCCTACAAGGCAGAAGCACTAGCACCAAACACCAAACACCAACGCCAAACACCCATAACGTCGACATCGGCAGTGGTGACGGCGGACCGGGGTCTGTTACCCCCCCCCCAGACCCTTGTCTTGTCTCCCTCTACTCCACAAGCCAAAAACACAACCAAGCGAACCAATGAGATGTTCCAAACGGGCGGCTGGGGGTCGGTTCGGGGTGCGGATGAGACGCTGTTCCGCGACAGGTGCCGTCTGATTTGCATGATGCTCAAACTCTGCTGAACTTCAGCGTCCCTTTTCTCTGCGTCAGGGATAGGGGCCGGAGGGCGACCACATGATGGCTTATGATCTGAGTGATGAGGCTCCTTTTGAGTTTGGATATTGGGGCGGCATGGCGGCTGTCAGAGCCGAGAGGAAACATTGCGGAGTTTGTCGAGTGAAGGTGAATGGGAGAAGTGAGAACGGGAGACCATGAGATGGTTCGACGTCTCTCTCTCTCGGGGGTCTGAGACGTCCAAGGCTATGACGACTCACCTCTCGAAATGCTCCTCTGAACTTTCCGGCAGACACAGCGTTAGGCATCGAAGCCCGCGCTCCACCGCACCCGTCTCACCGATCGAGCTCCGAGCATTCTCATCTCAACCCTCCCCTGCCATCCCCTCGACGTTTCCGTCACCCTCACCCGGACCAGCTCCCGAAACGAGGGGGGGGGGGCTTTTTGACCAGCCAGACAGGCTCGAGCCGCGCTCTTTAGCCAACGGGACGGGATGAACTCTTGGCTCGCACAGCACATGGCGCACCGTCTTTCTCCTGTCCATGTGGGCTCCCACATCCGGAGGACAGCCCAGCCGGATGTCCCTCCATCCACTCCTCCTAAGGGGGGCAACGGGCTCCAATTTCTGGCTCTACGCGGCTGCCAAGCTGCTTCGCGAGCCGGTGTAAACAGCAGGACATCCTGATGGTCGACGGGCCGGTCTTCCTCAAGCAAGTTGCTCAAGGGGGGGGGGGGGAAGGGTGAGGGGTCCTTCCGTCCATGTTGCGGCTGTGAGACGAATCCAACATGCCAGCTGGCTCTGATACCAGGGCCTCCTCCTTCTCCCTGGCTGATGGATGCAGCGTCCAGCCGCAGCCGGGTTGTATATAAGTCGTCGTCTTCTTCGGCTTTAGTTGTGAGGAGGAAAATTGGTATTACTTTCTCATCAAGCACTCGCGTCGACTACAGCCTTCTCCTTCGTTCAGTTCCTGGGAACTCCCTTTTGTTGCGTATTGTGCATTCTTACCCTTTTTTAACATTCTCTACATCAGATCCTTTCAGGCCGGCCCTTCTTTTTTTTTATTTTTTATATATATACAATATTGTTTCAGCTGTGCTCTCTCACACAACGACCCTTTCGAACGAACAAACAGACCTCGTCCCCAATATCTCCCACAATGAAGTTCCAAACCCCCGCCGTCCTCGCGGCCGTCGTCGCCCTCGCCGCTGCCGAGGTGCCCCAGGAACACTCGCACGAGAAGTACCTCCGGGCCGTCAACGCCCTGCTGAAGCAGGACAACCCCAACAACATCGTCGACGCCGTCTTCGGCCTGCTCGGCAACGCAGCCGCCGCCAACGGCGCGGGCGACGTGACGAACCTCGACTGCCTGCACCAGGTGACGGCCGACTCGGCCTTCAGCGCCGCCAAGGCCGCCGGCGACGTCGACGGCATGGCCAGCGCCCTCGTCTTCCGCGCCGTCGAGCGCAACACGGGCAAGGTCGGCCTCAAGAGCGTGCTGTGCGACGAGACGGCCGAGAACCCGGAGATCGCGGCCCTGAGCCAGCACCAGGACCCGGCGTCGGAGAACGCCGCCGAGGAGAACAAGGCCATCACGCTGGAGCTGGCGCGGCAGCTGGCGGCCGTCGGGGCCGACCCGCAGCTCGCGCTCGACTCGGGCACCTTTGCCCCCGGTGATGTGAGTTACTCCTCCCGAGACCCTGCTGGTTTTGTCGGAAGAGCGAAACTGGGCTGACACGAACGATAGGTCAACGACGCCACCGGGGCTGGAAACACCTGTGACGACACCGACGACGCCGAAGGGTGCATCTTCACCAAGGGTCTGCTCGTCCAGGATGCCACTCCCGAGGAGATTGACGCTGCCGTGGCCGAAGGCGCCGGCGGTGCGGGCGGGAACGCCGGGAACGCCGGGAACGCCGGGAACGCCGGGAACGCCGGGAACGCCGGGAACGCCGGGAACGCCGGGAACGCCGAGAACGCCGGAGGCGATGCTGCTGCCGACGACGGTGCTGCCGGTAAGCTCTCCCAGGTCATCTCTTTGAGGGTTTTGTATCGTGAGTAACCGGGGGAACTGACAATCTTTTTTCCAGCATGCCCTGCCGGCAACGCGACCGAGAGCGCCGCGAACAAACTGCGCACCAAGGTCCGCCGCAGCACTCCCGTCGCGAGGAGCCCCTTGAGCAAGGCTGTCCTGTCCCAGCGCGGCGCCGCGGCTGCGATGCGCCGTCAGAACAAGAACAACAGCAACAACAACAACAGCAACAACAACAACAGCAACAACAACAGCAACAGCAACAACAACAACAACGGCAACAGCAACAACAACAACAGCAACGACAACGGCAACGGCAACGGCAACGGCAACGGCAACGGCAACGGCAACGGCAACGGCAACGGCAACGGCAACGGCAACGGCAACAACAACAACAACGGCACCGCTAACGCTGGTGATAACAACGGCACCGCTAACGCTGGTGATGACGCGGACAACACAGACAACACGGGCAACGCGGACAACGCGGACAACAACGCGGGCAACGACGCCGCCACCGGGACCACCGCTAACGTCCAGACCTTCACCGGCGACCTCGGCGGCCCCGCACCGCCCGTGACCTCTTCCGCGGCCTCGGACAAGCCGTTCAATGTCAACGGGGCGACGTTCCTCAACGCGGGCGCGGCGCTGCAGCGGTCGTGCGCCGTGCAGCACAACGCGTGCGCCGACGCGGCCAACTCGGGCGCCG